>SCDY01001488.1:0-28118 GCA_004143825.1 Drosophila micromelanica
TATATATATATATATATATATATATATATATATCTAACGATCGCGGGGCGAGGCACGACTTGGAAATTGGACTTGGAAAAAACAAAAACTTTTTGTCATGGCAAGAGCATGCTTCCAAAACTTTAAACAACTATATAATTATATTAAAATTATAATTATATAAAAAATACGAGCAACAATTGCAACACAACAACAACTTCCATCAGCCGAAGAAACTAAAACAACTACAAAAAAACAACTTAAAGCAGCCGAAACAATTTTTCACTTAAAAATCATCCATATTGAAAAAAAAAATTGTGGATTAGCTAGAAATATTTATATATACATATATATATATATAAAGCCTGAATATATACATATATATATATATATATTTATACACTAAATGCAGCAAGCGAAAAAACACGACATTTTCTCAGTTGAAAATATTTTTTATATAATTTAATTAACTAATTAGTCGGTTTTTTTTTTCTTGTTCTAAAATTATGTAACATCTAAGTCACTTATATATATATATATATATATATATTTAATTTCTGTCAGGCAAGAAATTAAATATACTTGGCATTAATTTCAAATTGTATTCGTTGTGTGCCAGCCACCCAACTCATCCTTAACCCAGTCCCTGCCCCCAGGACACCCTATCCGCCGATCGGACAGAAAAAAAAACGTATTTTTTCTATATTATTTTTCCAAAATTTCGAAAACAATCTATGTAAAAGAAAAAATGCGCGTAGGTGGATGGAGTTAAGATTGGAGAGAAGTCAAACTTCTCTAAAAAAAAACAAACAAACAAAACACACACACACACACATATATACACACCACACAGTTGTATATTTATATATATATATATATATATATATAAATATATAATATAATACTGAACTAATGCTAAAAATACTTACAACAATTTAAATTCAGGCTTTTCTTTTAATTGTATGTGTTTGTGTGCGTGTGTGCGTGAGGTATGCGTGTGTACACTATTTTTTTTTTAATTTATTAATCTTTTGTTAAAAACATTCGCCTTGCTGCAAAACATTTATATACAAAAAGAAATAAAAATTGAATCGCATATTTGTCTAAACAATATTTCTGACATTTAATGGCGATTTATATTTTAAGATTAATTTAAGGGAGAAAAAGGAAAGAAAAACAAAAACAAAGAATATAAATATATATGTAACTAGCGCCAAAAATCCCGTTAATAATGTTTTGGCATTACTGTAAATAAGCTTTGCAGTAGCTCCAGTTTTGACCCAAATTATTTTTGGGGGGGGGGACTCACACGCATACACAAATACACCACACGAGACGGGGGCGGGCGGGGGAAGTACAATAAATTGAAAACAAAAAACACAAAATTAAAAAAATATGTTAAAAACCAACTAAAAGTAAAAATTCAAGTTGAAATGTCAAAAAAAAAATCACTATTAAAATCGAAAATTTGAGGGAGTTTTATATAAACAATTCAGACAGTTGGTTAACCATGTAGAAAGAAAAGAAAGAAGCGTTTGGGTGGGCGGTCGGGCGAACGAGGGGTATATAAAAAAAGAGATATATATTATATATGTATATGTATACTTAGTTGTGTAATGATAATTGATACATATTAAACTACCTAAATATAACGAAAGTAAAACGAATGTTAATGGACAAAAAACAAAAAATTAAATTAAATTAAAAAAAAACAAAAAAAGAAAAGAAAAAGGATAAGAAAAAAACCAGAAGATTTGTTTCAAACAACAATTATTTGTGATTTTAAAACATGAAATGATAAAGATAATGCCTAATGATAAAGTTTATGCAAAATGACTAGAGACAGCCCTACCTATAATAATATTAATCATAAAATACGATAATACAACAAACAAACAAAAAAATAAGAACCATTTAAATTAACAGTTAGTGCTTTTACTTTGTTAACTTTAGCGAAAACAACAAAAAACAAACACGAAAAAGTTTCAAGAAACAGGAAATATTTTAAAAGAAAAAACCCTATAATACATACAGAATTACGCTATTATTATTTATGCAGAAGATAATTCAAATTATTTATGTGTAAAAACAAAAAACAAAAAAAAAAAAAAAACAAATAAAAACAAAAAATGCAAATAATATACCAACAATATCATTTTGTTTGAAATTTTTCGAAAACTATGTGGAAAAACATTTTTTAATTGCAATTTTTCCATGTTTCTGTAATTTTTGCAGAGTTTTCTTTTCTTTAGGAAACTGCGTTATTTATATGTATATCATCTATCTATCGGAACAATTGTCAAATTTAGTAAGCAAATTTTTGAAAAATTTAAAAGTTGTCAATACAAAAAGGAAGTTTTCAAATGTTCTTGGATGTTGATAAAAGTTCAAAAATTTTTTCAAAATTGTTTTGCATATCTTTAATTACTAAAAAAAAAGTTGTTCTTATAAAAATTGATTCTTCGACTGATCGATCCTATGCTATAGTATTGCATGCTTTTCTTTATCCTTAATTCTCTGATTTTCTTTCTTTAGGAAACTGCGTTATTTAACTATATATCATCTATCTATCGGATCAATTGTCAAATTTAGTAAGCAAATTTTTGAAAAATTCAATGTTATTCATACAAATAAGAAGTTTTCGAAAGTTCTTGGATGCTGATAAAATTTCACATAATTTTTTTTCAAATTTGTTTTGCATATCTTTAATTACTAAAAAAAAAGTTTTTCTTACAAAAATTGATTCTTCGACTGATCGATCCTATGCTATATTGCATGCTTTTCTTTATCCTTTTATGACCGCATGACAGAATTCAAAATACCCTCTGGTGTAGTGCGAAACATTCGTGGGATATTTATTTTACATTTGCTTAGGCTAGGTTATCTCTTAGAATTTACGGCGCTTGAGCAGCTCCGGGCGCCAGTTGACCGGATGCGTCTCCTCGGTGGCCTCGTCGTCCTCCTTGTACACCTTGATGGTCTTGTCGGCCTCGGCGGTGATCAGGCGCGTGCCCGACTGATCGAAGCACATGGCAAATATGCCCGCCTCGCTGTCCATGGAGCCGGGCTGGACGGGCGCCTGGAAGCGCTGGAAATTGTAGCCGGTGCGCCAATCCCAAAAGAACATGGTGCCATTATCACCGCCAGAAACCAGAACGCCATCCGTATTGGCCGCCATGCAGTTGACAATTGCCGTGTGTCCGGAAATGTTTTGCACAAAATTGCCCTCCGGGCAGCGCCACTGTTTAATGTTATCCGGCGAGGCGGAGGCGAACATGTACAGCGACGGATGAAGGACAATGCTGCGCACGGACTTCTTGTGGTTGGTTAGCGTGCAGACGCTCTTCCCGGCAGCCAGGTCCCACAAACGGACCGTCGAGTCGTGCGAGCCCGTAATTATCTGGGGATTAGTGGCCTGGGCCACCACGCTGGCCACCGTGTTCGTGTGTCCGGTCAATGTGTGCACGTTGGCCTTGGTGCGCATGTCCCAGATGCGTGCCGTTGAGTCACGCCCGGATGTGGCGAGCACATCGATGGTCGGATGCAGTGCCAGCGAGTAAACGGCGGACAGATGGCCGTGATAGTGTCGTATGACCTTGTTGTACTCGAGATCCCAGCACTTCACCTGACGATCCTCGCCGCAACTGAACAGATACGGATGCTTTGCGCTGACCGCGACACCGCGCACGGTGCTCACATGGCCGGTCAGCGATAGCTTCAGCTTGCCGCTGGCCAAATCCCAAATCTTGATAACACGATCACCGGCGCCGGTTGCGAACCATTCGTTGCCCGGCTCAACAGCTATGCAGCGCACCCAGCCCAAATGACCGGAGATGACGCGCGACAGCTTCCATGGCGCATGCCACTTGGGCTTCGGGATGCTGGGCGCCTTCTTTGGTATCAGTTGGACATTGCTGGCGCCGCCGCCGCCGGCGCCGTTGCTGCTGTTCGCCAAAGAGGCGCGCACCAACGAGGTGTTCGCATTCAGCGGCGTCTTCTCCTTGTCCCGATTGAACCGCACCAGGCTCCCGTCCGTGGCAACTGCTCCCAAATCCGAGCCGGATGCAGCCAGGCCCGTGGCGCCATCCGTAATGGCCAGCGGCTTGTCGATGGCCAGCTTTTTGGCGTCCATTGATTTGTAGGCGCGTTCCAGAACCAATCCATAGGTATCCCTGGCCTTAATTGAGCGTCTCAGCTTCTCCCTGCAACAACAAACATTGAGAAATGCGCCATTTTTCCGGCTGGCCATTAAAACTTACAGACGGTCGTCAATATCCGGCAAGTTGCCCTGGTTCGATACGAACAGATCATGTGTGCGTTTTAGCGAGCGAAATATAAGCGTGTGCACGCTGTGCTTTTGTACATCTTCCATGTTTATGTGCCGTCAGTCAAATAAAATTGTTTATTTCGCCCGAATATAAACGTTCAATTTGTCATTCACAGTGCGCGGCAACAGATTTGCCGTTCATCCACCAGCAATCGTTATCGATAGATTTTTGGTATTTTTTCTATTTTGTTTTACACCATGCAAATATAAAACCTTTGCGGCATGGTTATTTTGGCTCTTAGTGCTGTACGTATTTATCGTTTATTTTGAAATGCTATTCAAATGGTTACGTCACAAAAACGTGCTAAGAACCGCTAACCACTTGCAACTGCACAAGAATCGCTGTTATCGAATCATTCGATTATCATTTTGATTCAATATGAATAAAACCAAATCTAGCTCTAATTTTGTCCCAAGAGGCTACCAAATTAATTACAATACCATTTTCATTCATTTTTGCAAGCAAATATGCGATGTTATTTTGTTTTCTTTAATTTTTATTTTTAGTTAGCGGGAACCGGTGATCCTGAAGCTGCATTACTCGACGATAGAGATGAAGACGTGGGCGACACGGATGCCGATGAAACGCTTGCCGTGGCATGCGTATTTTCCAGAGCCGATGGCGAAGGTCTCGTGTTGATCTGTTGGATCTGCAAGTAAAGACCATACAAATGTGAAACGCACAAGTTTCGGTAATTGAACACTTACCATGCGCTTAATATAGTTGCACGAAGTATCGTTATCCGAACTGGAAACAACATTATCTACCCGATATGGCGGCGAGATGGTAACTTCGTTTAATATTTGTATATTTGCCCCCTGCCAGGACACTTCACTGTACTGCAAATACCAAAAAGAATATCAGATATGATTGAGGATGCAAACGATCTTGTTTACAGGGAGAGCTTACCCCGTATCGTTTGGCTATCGCTCTATAGAGCTCTTGTGCTTCTGGACTAACGTCGGCATTTTTTGACTTGAGATAATCTTGCCGCCTCTCAACTGTTTTACGTAGGCGCATTTTAACCTGAACGATAGACGATTATTTAATGATTATTTAAGTTAAAGTGTGGCCATGAATACCTGTTCCAGGTTGAGCTTTTGGGGGTCATCAATGAAGTTGCCATTGCATTCCTTGATTACCTGCACGTTGCTGCACAGCGACAGGTTCAGCACATAAACATCGTTCAGGTCCTCGGCCGTTTTTGAGTGGCATTCTGTTCGCGCAAAGAAGAGGAGGAGGAAAAGAAGAAGAAGAGACGCAAAGGATATCGAGATCGATGTAAGGTGACCAATCAGAATTGGGCAGCACTCGAGTATTAATTATATAAAAGCAACTAACAAAAACAAAAAAAAAACTTTCACTTTGAGCGATCAAAAGTGATCGTGGTTGATTGTTGATTTAAAAAAGGATACTCAATATAAGCATTTTTGTGTTATGATCGAAAGCGAGCACCTCGCCTTCCACCTCCTCCTTAAAACAGGTCGTGCAGAGCACTGTGGAGCCGATGCTGAAGCAATCGTTCACCGCATTCACAACGTCGGCGGTGGCAGCGGCCATTTTTAATTGTCGCTGTCGCTGCAACTCGAACAACTTCCGATGTGATATTGACAACAGAAATATATATATATATTTTTATATGTGTATGTGTGTGTGTGTGTGTGTGTTTGTAGGCTATATGGATCGGAGTGTTGCAGTTAATAGCAATATGCAAATATGCTTTAAATTTCTATTGTTGTCAATGTTCTTTCGCTAGCGATTGACCTTTTGTTGTTGTTGTTGTTTCTGCTGGTGCTTAAAATTGTTTACACAACAGGCGAGCGTATTTTTGTATATACTTAGTATGGAAAGTGCGCTCAATTAATTTTTGTTTATAACAACAACATATGTTTTGCTCTATTGGTTGCACTTTATTGTAGTTGTAGTTGTGTTGTGTTGCACTTCCTTGCCGCGGATTCGCTTTCACATTCACATTCACGTTTCGGTGCGGTGTCGGTCGAGTTGCCTTTGCCTGTTTTTTTATCGTCGTGTTTCTGCGACTACGTGTTTGGACGCTAGTTGCATGCAATGTTGTTGCGTGCGTTGACCAACCGAATTTGCTCTGCCAGCAGTGCAAGCGAGTTATGCGTTTTAAATACGTATTTCGTCGTTTTGCAATTGAGAAGTGACAAAAAAAAATGCTGCGTACGAAAAATTTATTGGTCAACACACGAAACAACAGTCAAAAGGAGTCTGCAAAGATATCGCAGTGTTGCATATGCCACCAGGGTTGCATTGCGTTTTTGTAGAGTGTGAGTAAGCGTACATATCGATAGAAAAAGAAAATGCTCACCACACCGCAAAACATCTGCCACATGTAATCGATTGTCTTATTTGCAGCAAAACAAAACACCGGGACTATTTCATTTAGCGCCAAAACAGAGTCACATCTAAACAAACATTTATTTAATTATTGAATATAATCAAAAATGGTCGATACCAGCAAAACGCAACAGCCGCGCAAGCAAAGCGGCGACACATTTCTCCCACTCACCCGGGTGCGCACCATCATGAAGAGCTCCATGGACACGGGCCTGATTACCAACGAAGTTCTCTTCCTGATGACCAAGTGCACGGAGCTATTTGTACAGCATTTGGCGCGGGAAGCGTATGCGGCATCCTGCGACAAGCAGACCAGCGACACACTCAAATACGAGCATCTGTCGCAGCTGGTGAACAAGAGCAAAAATCTCGAATTCTTGCTGCAAATTGTGCCGGAGAAGATACGCGTGCACGAATTTCAGGAGATGCTCCGCCTGAATCGTTCCGGCGCCAGCGACGAGGATGAGGACGAAACTGGCTCCGAATCGGAGTCGGAAGATGAATGAACGAAGTTTCGATTAATTCGTATTCAAAGTGATGTCAAGAGTTTATATATATATATGTATATTAGACCTCGTCAGAGTTTTCAATACTGCAAATGTAATTAAGCTATGAATTTTTGTAATTTTATGCATACTAAGTTTGAAGCTCAATTATACAAATTAGACATAAAATCATTATATATATTATACATAACAGTTAAGCTACACTTTCGCGCTAACAAAAATTATTATAAACTATTTGAATATATATAAATTATTTTATATTTTTATAAAAGATCTGTTAGCTATAATTGAAGTCATCTTTTCTCTCAGTTTCTTTTTTATGCCCTGGCTGATATTATATTACCTTATGTATATTTTTTATACATTTTATTGTATGTACATAAAAAGATACCCGAATCAGAACTCAAACACAACTTCAATAAGTACTCCAGAGCAGAGCTCAATGGCGGCGACCCCTTCTGGGCTCGAACCTGTTTGTAGACTAGGCACAATGTTTGATCAAAAAACAAAACCTTTTGGAAAAGCACAAAAATACTGGGAATAATAAACAGTAATAATAAAAGTAATGCATTAATTACACGAACATGCAAGAGGGCTATATTAGATTACAATTAAGGTATCGACAAAGTTGTTGCTATTTATATAAGTCAGACAGTTTATAACTTGAAACCACTAGGGATAATAGAGATAAAATCGATGAGTGTACAATTCTCAGACACGATAGAAACATTCGTGGGCGCGTGGCGCACAGTTCTCGTAGGATTTGAACATGGCATCGCTGAGCTCCGCTTCCGGCACGCAGGCACAGTGGAAATTCTTATTGCCGCGACTGTAGAGCTTGCGTGGATAGCCGGCCCAATCGCGCTGCTTGCCATCGCCGCTGGTTGTGGTGCACCAGACGCGAGTGCCCTTCGCCTCGGACCACTCGATGTTGCAGCCCGGATAACGGTTGCGCAGCTCATCGATTTGGGCCTTGGCGATTTGCGCTTGATCCAACAGAGCCAGGAATTTCTGTTGGTAAACGGTGGCCCCGCCGCGTTCGTCATAGAATCGCCCAATTAGCTTGCCCTTGTACGTGTACTCCTTCTCATAGAACTGCTGCCACTTGGCTAGCTCCAGCAAGTCGTTTGGCTTCAGCACGAGCACATCGTCTGCCGTCTCCGGATCGTAGTGCTCGAACTCGCCGCTCACAAACGAAACGGACGCATCCCGACCCACAAAGTAATTATAGCTGCAGCCGGGTCCGTAGTGCTTCACGCCGCGGGACACATCAAAGACAGCTCCGAGCAAGGCCAAATAGAGCGGCGCGCCATTCTCGCCATTGTACGTGGCCAGCTGTTCCGGCGTGAAGATGCTGCCGCGTGCATCCGTGAAGCGAACGGGAACAGCTTCGAGGGGCTCGTCCAAATAATGTCCAGCCGCAATTTGCAGAAGCTGCACCAACTCCTTCTGATAGAGCTTGACCAGAGCGGCTACAACGATCAATATGAATGTAAGCCGATGTTTCAAGAGCTGTTTCACAAAACCAAACATTCTGCTGGCCAAAACTTTACTTACGAATGTGAGCATAAACGTGTGCATGTGTGTGTGTGTGTATGTGTGCCTATGCCAATGCTAAATACTCTAGTGCGTGGTACGCTGATCACATTAATCCCAGGCTAAATGCAAAGCATATCTAGTGCATAGACGATTATTGACCAGTTTTCATAACAGTTGTTTTCGTATTTTTCATTGACAATACTTACTGTTTAAAATAAATCAAATGCTTAGGCTTGCCAGCAAAACAGATGCGCGAGCAAGACTGCTGAGCTGCATACCTGGCATCACCGAAATAACTGCGATTGTTATGTTCACGAGTGAGAGATTCCATTGGAACAAATGAGCGCGATTTAAGAGTGTGACATCACAATTATGGGTTGTCAGAATCTATATAAAGCTTAATCAAACTACAGTCAAAGATCGATTATACGAAAACAACCCCGATTTAATTACATAAATAAACATTGAAAAACAAAAATGTTATGTTTTTGTGCCATGTTCCATAAAAACCTTTACATATGTTAATAGTTTTTACCGAGTTAAGAGCGAAACTATCGTTACTTTTAAGAATTGTAACGTCACAATGTGTGGCTCCCTCAATCGTGGTTATGTTGCGGCTTGAGCCAGCGGATTTGCACCAATCACCGTTACCGAACACACAAACATGTGAATGGCAACATTAGAAGCCCGTTACAATAAGGAAATTAATTTAACGATCTCTTTTACTGATTGCTTAGAACCTATAAAAAAAAAGCACAAAACATGATTAGCGACGACAATGATGAGCCTAAAGTTAAAATGGACACGGCCACGGCAGCAAAATTGTGGATTCACTGCAACAGTTGTTACGAACTTTATGTCAAAAAGCGGTGTGCGCTATTTTTGCTGGCCTGCCAGCATGTTACATGCGAAAAATGCGTTACGGCCCACTTGGGACTTACTCCCGGCGATGCACCCACATATACGTGCCCGATGTGTAAGAAAAGAGTGCGCGGCCGACAGATAAACAATTCGCTGCCCACAAATCTCAAGGATCTGTTTCACCCAGAGCCGTGGCGCGACGGCCTGCCGCACGAACTGATCGACTCGTTTCAAAGGGCCAATATCAAACATTTCGAGGCGCATTTAGAGAAGAAGGTAAAATTTGCATTCACTGCTTACATTTGCTTCGTTTCTGATGCATCTTTTTGGACAGGAAAATGAGGCAATCAAGTTGGACAAGGACATGACGATGGCGCAGAATATCTGCCAGAAAACTTACATGGAACTGAAAGCGCTGCGTATGTCGCGTAAGCATCTTGAATACCGTATTAAAAAAATAAGGTATCAAGTGAAGTTACGTAAACAGGAGAAACAACGCCGGTTAGTTTGTTTAATTTTGACCAAATGACCACATTCATAACTTTCGATGCTTTTCAGGCTGTCAGTCGCTCGTAAGTCCGTTTCGCCCAGCACATCAGCGATTGGAGGCAAATTCAGTCTGCCAGGCAGCAGGAATTCTCGCTCTCGTTCCGTATCAGCTGCGCCACTAAAAACTGAGCCCGTACCGATATCGTCCAATCCAGAAATTAAGAAATCTATAACCAGCTTTTTACATCATAATAATCATTCATTTATATTGTAAATATCAATTAAGTTACATGGTTCTGCATAAGTCAGACGTTTAAATAAATCGTTGAAGTCGTTACCTGGCGCCGTTTTCCAGCACTGTTTGTCATGTGCTTCTTCTTGGTGCGCCCACTTGCGACAGCCACACAGCCACTGTCGACGCCATTTTGAAGCGAGCGAACGAAATTGTGTGACTGACTGCAAATGCCAATACAATTTGAGTGTGAATTTTTTTTTTTAAACCAACACCACAGCACACGCGAATGGCAAATAGAAAAGAAGTTGCGCATTAAAATCGGCGCTTTGCAATTGTAAACAGTGGCAACAACGGCAGACAGGCGAAATAAAGCGAGTTCACAAACGTATTGCAAAGCCAAACGGCAACAATGAGCGGCAGCAAACCAGGCGTGGTGCTAAACTGCCGCACATGCACCCGTGCCTGCAAGCAGTACAAATCTCTGCAGGATGAGATCGAAATCGGCCCCGAGGGCAGCACCACGTTGGCCCACATGCTGCACTACTGCTCGAATCTGTCGTTCGAGCCGCAGGACGCCATGCCGCAGCACATATGCATGCACTGCCTGCAGCTGCTGGAGCAGGCGTTCAATTTCAAGCGCATGGTCATCGATTCCGATGAGCTGCTGCGCCTCGGCCTGGAGGAGGTGGAAAGCCATGCGACCCCCAATGTTGACAATCAGGAGTACGTAATGATCGAGCTGCTCAGCGACGAGGCCGAGCCCTTGCCAGCGGCCAAAATGGGCTCCGGGCCACAGGAAGTTGCCGCGCTCGTTGAGACGTACAGCGGCGAACAGGAGCCGGAGCAGGAGGACTTTGTCGTTGAGGATGTTGTAGATGCGTGCGCATCAGAGGTCGGCGCGGAAACAGAAGCGGATGATGCACTGGAGCCACTGAACGATTTCCAAACGGGCGACATTGAATATGTAACAATCAAGAGTGAATATGACTCGCAGGTGGAGGACGAGGATGATATCGAGATTATGGATTCACCGCGACTCGAAGCGGTCAGTGAGCAAATGCAAATCCAAATGCTCGATGACCAGATGGTCATCATGTCCGGCGAGGAACAGCACATGGATGAGGTAATCGGCGAAGTTGAAGCCGACGATATACTGGACATCGAGCGCGAGGAGCATTTGGTAAGGAAGCACTTAAATACTGATCGATATTGAGATATAAAGCTAATCTTTTATGATTTGCAGCTAACCGGTGATAGTGAGGAAGGTGAAGATTTCCTTGATGACTCAATGGATGATTCTGTATCGAATCGGGTGGCGGCAGGAACCGGCGGTGAGGTGCTGCCCCATGTCTGTCACGTTTGCAACAAGGCATTCCGGCAGCAGTGCCGTCTAAATCAACATATGCGCTCCCACGTGGACGAGAAGCTGTACACGTGCGAGGTGTGCGGCAAGAAGCTGAAGCACTTGCGCAACTATAAGGAGCACATGCTGACCCACACGAATGTTAAGCCGCACCAGTGCCAGGTCTGTTCGCGCTTTTATCGCACCACATCCAGCCTGGCCGCCCACATGCGCACCCATGCCGAGGATAAGCCGTACAAGTGCGAACAGTGCGGTCGCAGCTATGCGGCGTTCGATCATCTGCGCCGGCACAAGCTGACGCACACCGGCGAGCGTCCCTACGGCTGTGATCTGTGCGATAAGGCGTACTATGACTCGTCGTCGTTGCGCCAGCACAAGATCAGTCACACCGGCGAGAAGGCGTTCACCTGTGAAATTTGCGGCGTTGGGCTGTCACAGAAGTCCGGCTACAAGAAGCACATGCTTGTCCATTCCGGGGAGAAGCCGCACAAATGTCACATCTGCGATCGTGCCTTCACCTTCACCAGCAACCTGAACGCCCATGTGCGCCTCCACTCCGGCGAGAAGCCCTTCAAGTGCGACAAATGCATGAAGGCATTCCCCACCAAAAAGCGCCTCAACAGCCATATGCGTGTCCACAACAAGGAGGCGCCCGTCACCACAACCAGCAATGCGATTGTCACCACCACCGGCTCCATGGCGAACAGCATCCATGCTGACCGCCTGGCCGTGGTGGCGGCCGGCCGTCGCACAGCCAACAATATGCCCGATGTAACTGATCAGCAGGTCTCCACCTCAAAAGTTGTTATGGTGCTCTAAACGCCGCCCTAGTTTCTAAGCTTAGAATTTTAGGTATTACCACATAGAGATCTAGATCTACCTAATTGTATATACACATATATATATATACATACACACGCATGTCCATCTACTGCTATTGTGAAATATCCTGAAATTGCTGATAATCAGGTTTCAAAAAGTTCTTTAGTCAGGAGTTAATTTTATTTTCGAAATGATATCTTTGCATATTTTAAAGAGTATGTATGCTTTCTTAATTTTCTTTTATTTTTTTTTTTAAATTTTCAATGTATTTTTGGTTTGTTAAAAGGGAATATATTTATCTACATATATATTTATATAAATATATATGTGCGTGTGATTTGTTAGCCATTTATCAGCTAAATACAATTTGACAAAAGTTGCTGTTTAAATCCGGGTTAATAATTCACATATATATATTGAAAAGGCTGTAATTAGTTGTATTTTGACAAGATGTGTATGTATTAATATAAAAACTAAAAAACAAAAACTAATAAAATCGTACAAAATTCGAAAACTTCCAAAATTGACCGGCAAATTGTCAGTTATCTAATTTTATTAAAATTTGACAAACTAAACAAAAAATCTGGTGGGGACTTCTAGAATACTCTCCTTATATACAGCTGTATCCCGGAGCAGCTTATACTCGTTCACGCGGTAAAAAATAGCATAAAAATTGTTTGTAAACAAATTTCTTCTATATATGTTATAAATATTTTGAATTGAGTTCTGAATATCTTTCTTAAAATTACAAAAATTTTTATTTTTTTTTTTTAATAATAATAATTTTGATGGTTTTCGACTCTTTCAAGCTGTTGTGAACGAGTATTGCACAGTCGGTTACACCCGACTACAACCTTCTTACATGTTAGCGTTTAAAGTTTAAGCCTTGCCAAGAGCTCCTGGCCGAGCAGATGCGCTGATAACAAATTAAGGATCGTATGTTTACAATATCTCCATACTCTTAGCAGTAAATTGTATATAAATTATTTGCACAATAAATGACAATGGGAGTGCTTGATTTGTGGGCTTGGCTTTTAGGCTGCTCTCAGAGAGCTGAGGCCCGGTGGGATTTTCAGCATGTGGGAGCGCTTGTGCGCGATCAGGTTGCTGGAGTAGCGAAAGTTGCGACCGCAGGTGTCACAATTGTGCGGCTTCTCGCCCGTATGGGTGAGCATGTGCTTCTTATAGCCGGACTTTTGGGTCAGGCCCTTGCCGCAGACGTCACAGGTAAAGGGCTTGACCCCGGTGTGGGTGTGCAGATGGGAGCGCAGCGAGGATGCCTGCCGATACGTTTTGCCGCAAATCGTACACTTGTTCGGATTATTGGGATTGTGCAGCGTGACGTGACCATCGTACGCGTTGCGCGTCTTAAACGATTCCCCGCAAATGCTGCAGACAAACGGCCTCGTGTCCCCGTGCAGCTGCATGTGATACTTGAAGGAGTTGCTGGTGCTGAGCTGCTTGCCGCAAATCTAAAAAGACATACCACATGGTTATCATTTTGGATAATGGAGTCGATTGAACGCACGCACCGCACACTGCAGGGCGGGATTGAGGGATTTACGGCGCTGCGGCGCACGCATCTTGACGCTGTTGCCGGCTTTAATGTTGCTGGACGCCAGTTCGTGCTCAAAGTCCTCGGCTAGATCGTAGTCCACCTCGAACACCTCAACATTGGGCTCATCGCTCTCAAAGTGCAATTCATGCTCCAGTATTTGCTCGAGCTCGGGTTGTTCCGGTTCGGGAATCCGATCCACCACGCTGCTGTCCGCCGTTGCATCCAGCGAGTCTGTTTCCTCCAGCACGTAAACGTACTCGTCTGTGCCCGCTGATTCCAAGACAGTATCCACCTCGGCCTCCGCTTCCGCCTCCTCCTCTGCCTCCGCCTCCGCCTCCGTCTCTGCCACAAGCTCTGCTGGTGATGGGGAGCGGGAAACGGCGAGCTTTGCAGCTCGGGCATGTCGCTTTCTAAGCTTGAGATCCGTGCGCAGCGCTGTGCTCTTGAAGGCATACACTTCGTTTAGCTGCGCCGCGCAGCGCTTGCAAATGTGTGTGGGCAGGAAGTGCTCCTCCTCGAGCACCTGCAGATTGACGCAGTAGCTGAGCAGCGCTGCCAGCGTCGTCGGTTCGCCGGCAATGATGTGGGTCTTGTACAGCGACAGACAGTGTCGGGCTGGCACATTGCAGACGCGGCACAGCTGCATATCTGCCTCATGTAGCATAGCTTTGTCCCCAGAACTGGACATGTTTCAAGTTTCCGTAGCTGTTGCTTGTTTACACACAATTCATGTCAACTTTAGCTGGCAGGGTTGCCGGACTGTTCTAAAGTCAGCTGATGCGGCCAGTGTGACCATACACGATATCAGCATATGCAAAGAATTTTCGCTGCCATGCCGGTTAGTTCCTAGGGGGGTACACACAACTTGGCCGATTAAAGCAAAGAAAATATAACAGCATTTGTGAGTGGCAAATAAACGCATTTAAGCCACAAAACCATGAGCATGGCGCCGTCTTCAGTTATACAGTTAATCCGCCTAAGCGCGCCACGTGCTCCCTTACACACACTCGCAATCCGCCTGCGGCGCACATTTGCATTGGGTAATCAAAGCTCGCTGCCGCCGGCGCCTCTGCTCCGACGTGCGCTGACCACGAGCAGTAGATGTCACAGCAATGCCAGTAAGTGTCCGCCGCAATTCACTTTCCAGCATTGAAAAAGCACACACGAATTTCCGCAGAGCAACCGCCAGCTGGAACAGAGACGTCGTCGCCGCTGCTGTCCAAATTGTTTCCACAGACCTCGCCCGATGCGGACAGCAATGCCGAGCAGGAGCGCAAGAAGCGCGAGGAGGACGAGGCCAAGGAGAATGAGCGCGCCTGGAAGCGCATGAAACTGGGGTGAGCGATAGCCGAGGGTGCCATCGAAAGCTCCTCCTAATCCATTTCAATTTATATTATTTTAGCTTTGCGATTTTCGGCGGTGGCGGCATTGCCACCATATTCTGGGGCATCTATAAGTTTGGACAGCCGGAAACGGATGCCGAGGGCCAGACCATTGAGGATGAGTTCAGCAATAAGCCGCTCGCGCAGCAGTATTTGCAGCGCATGTGGAAATCGCTGCATTACTATCAGAAAATGATTCAGGAACCGTCGCGCGCCAAGCTATTGCCCGATCCGCTCAAGCATCCGTATGTGCAGCCACGCTACACGCTGGTGCTGGAAATGAAGGATGTGCTGGTCCATCCAGATTGGACATATCAGACTGGCT
The DNA here is from genome assembly GCA_004143825.1 of Drosophila micromelanica. NCBI lineage: Eukaryota > Metazoa > Arthropoda > Insecta > Diptera > Drosophilidae > Drosophila > Drosophila micromelanica. The sequence continues at coordinate 15,749 of SCDY01001488.1, forward strand.
GGCGATTCAAAAAGCGACCCAATGTCGATCACTTTCTGGCTGAGTGCGCCAAAGATTTTGAAATTGTTGTCTTTACCGCCGAACAGGGAATGACCGTGTTTCCCATACTGGACGCACTCGATCCCAATGGCTACATTATGTACCGTTTGGTGCGCGACGCCACGCACTTTGTTGATGGACACCATGTCAAGAATTTGGACAATCTAAACCGTGACCTGAGACGCGTAAGTTTTCGCCCAGAATCAGACTTGCAATTTGGGTTCTTGAGCTTACTATAAATTTTAATATGAATAAGATAAGATACCATACGATATAATATTTGGAAGCATTGATAAGACAGTTACATATATGAGAATAATTTTCTATATACTGTATTCTGTATACTTTAAACAAAATTGATATACTACATATTATGTTTTTAAGATTGCATTTGATTACGCAACATTTTGTAATTTATTGAATTATCCTATTTTTGTTGGCAGGTGATTGTCATTGACTGGGACAGCAATGCCACCAAAATGCATCCGGACAACACATTCGGGATTGCCCGCTGGCATGGCAATGACGATGATGTCCAGCTTCTCGATTTGATAGCCTTTTTGAAAAGTAAGTTGAGCTCAAAATCGGATATTGTTAAAGTTTAAACATTTGTTGTTGTCTTTGTCTGTTGCAGTCATTGCGCAAAATGATGTCGACGATGTGCGTGAAGTTTTGCACTATTATCGTCAGTTTGATGACCCCATTAGTCAATTCAGGGAAAATCAGCGCAAGCTGGCCGAGCAAATCCAGGAGGCTGAACGCGTCGAACAGTCGAAAACCAAGCCGATGGTCAAGCAATGGTCTCGCAATATTTTGGGCCGCTAATTGGGCACACACACACACACACACACACACACACACACACACACACACACACACACACACACACACACACAAAGCCATAGTCTTTATTTATACAGAAGTACCCAGTTATATACGTACATCAAAAATCCCAAACTCTATGTTTTAGTAAAGGGCATGGCCACAATGAGAAAAAAAAAAGAAATCACACACACAATGCTTCGCGTACAAAGAACACTTTTAAAATTCTTGAGATTATGCAGAACGCATGATTTTCTTTTGATACAAACAAAATACAAGCTATTGTTGCATTCATTTTTCTTTAAATTCTTTTCTATTTTTATTTGATTTTTTTTTTATTTGGCAATGTTATCCTTAAATGCTAATATTAATAAAAATAAATAATAATTAAAATTTAAATATACACTGGATTTGTGTCAAATCTAGTCACAAAACCCAATTGAAGCCATTCTGCATCAATAACACTTGCTCTAACTATGCTAAAAGATCTAAAAACAAAAATCAGGCGACACCAAGTGTCTGTTTTAAGTTGTATTTAATGATTACTCTATGTATTAATTATATAATGCACACCTAATAATGGCAAATCTGTTTTATGTTTGTAAAATATGTTTAATGTCGGCAGTCTGCTAATCTTTTAAACTTTGCGCCCAATTCGATTTATCGATATTAAAGCTGAAATGTCTACCGATAAATGCAAATGCGTTCAAAATTTGCGCGCCTTTCACTTGGCGTCGTTAGCAGCTGTTGTATTGGGTTTAGTAAGTATGCATTAGCATATGTATGTTTACACTTATGTATGTGTGTGTGTGGTCGTACTCCTGGAGTGGAGGAGCATGCGCCATGTGTGTATTCCGTTGTAAATGTCAAAGTTGAACTCTATATCGCCAGCCACAGACCACAGTGACAAGAGCAAACACCAGTATGCGTGTTTGTTTGTTTGTTTGTTGATTTTCCCGTTTCCGCAGAAACGGCGCAACAACGTCACGAACGTTTTGGGCATGTTTATTTTGTTGGGATTGCCGTTCCACTGTTCCGCGATTAAGCCCAAATACATCTACATGATACATTTAGATGGCGATCCAAATAATTCATTATCTAGTCAGTTTAGCATGGACATTGTATAAATACACACACATATGCACATTTATAAGTGGGATGCTTGGCAGTCCAGCGCGACCTTTACGTCAGTCAGCTAGTTGCCCAGAGCCATCAGCAACCCCCCTGCTAAAATAGACGCCAATGGCAACGAATAGCTTGTGCTCTCGCTCTCTTTCTCTATCTCTTTTGGCGCACAAGGACGTCGACACCTGAGGTACGCAGCTGTTAAAGTGAATGAAATATAATTGCAAAATCTAATTTGCAAACCCCTTTCGCAGATTTCCGCTGCCTACGGCTCAGACACAAGTGAGAGTGAGTGTGAGAGCTTTGGCTGCGCTTAGTCGCTTTCTCGCGCGTTTTTCTTACGCTGATCAAATCTGAAGAGGGCGCTCTGCGATTCATTAGCCATAATTTGAGAACTGTGTAAATGGCAATGTTGAGTATTGTTTCTCTTAATATATTTATGGCATCACGTATTATTACAGAACCGAATTAAGCATAACATCTGTACAAGGCCAAATTAAACTTATAATATTATCACTTCATTTATTAAATGAGCACTAGACAATTTTTTTTATTAACAAAATAAGCAATTAAATAGTCCAAGTTCATTTAAATAATAAGTAAATATAATAATTTGAACAATGTACATTACTCATACTAAACATTTTCGATTTTTCATCGAAAGTTAAGTTTTTTGCTGGTGGAAGTGATTTGTTTCAATGTGCAAGCACGTTTTCTGGAGTGCCCCATGCGTACTCTTTCTCTCTCTCTCTTCTCTACCACAGCTTGTTGGCGCTTCTGCTGCTGCTGCTACTTTTCAGCTGGTACTGTTTCGTTTTCGTTTTCAGTTCAAAAGCGAACGCGGACGTGTGTCGGTCGTTGCAGCCGTCGCTCGCTACGCCTACGCTGTCGTTCTGTGTGTACGTTTTTTTGATTGCAAAAAGTAGCAGCAGCAAAAGGCAAGAAAATTAAACAACAATATTTTCTTCTCGCGTGTGTGTGGATGCTTGCTAAGCAGCGCGTTAAAAACAGTTTTTGATAAAAAGCGTCCAATCTAGGCAAATTTTGTCTGTTTTCTTTTTGTTGTTGCTTCCTTTTTTTTCTTTTTTGTTATTGTTTTTATTAGTGCCCAGCTGCTGGCAATTTATATGTGAGTTTTCTATATGCATACTTAAGTATGTTTTTGTTTTTATTGCTCAAGTGCTGTATTGTTGTAGCGACAAATTGACAAATGCGCAAAACAGTAAGGATAACGGCACAGTGTGCACTGTGTCTATGTGTTTGTGTGGGCTTGTGTATGTGTGTGTGTGTGTGTGCGTAAAACGTAAATGCGTAAGCTCAGAGCCTGGGCTAGAGCTTTGCTCTCTTCAGCTCCCAAGGTTTCTATCCCAGCAACGACACCAACAACAACAACAAGTACTACAAGTGCTGCTGCACAAACATACTTGTCCCCTGCGTGTGTGTATGCATATCCATGTACATATGTATGTGTGATACAAATTTTCAACTGCATTTAGACATTAAAGTTTTGCGCCCACCTCTTCATAATCAAACTATTTATTTTTTTTTGTTTTGGTCTTCTGTGCGTGACCTGGTCACTCATCGTGTGCGTTTGATGTGATTTGAGCTCCCAAAAGCGACATTTTTATATTGCGGCTCCCAGTTGTAACATTGAAAAGTTCTCTTGTGCTAGTGATTTTTTTTGTGTGTTTTGTTGTGGTTGGCTGATTTGAGCCTAGGGCCAAAATACGTACGTTAAGTGCGTATGCGCACCTTGGCTTCTACTAGCATTATGCTCTTGTTGTTGTTGGCTGTTGCTGCTTTATTTATAAATTATTAATAAACATAAAGCGCGCCACAGGTGTGCACAGAGAGCGAGTGCTCGACCCCTGCGAGAAGCACTTGTATACGTAATGGTTAATGCGCGTCTCTACCTTTGCTTGTTTGTGTGCTAAAAGTTAGCCCACTTTGTTTCTTGTTGTTTTTTTTATAAGCTGCTACTGCTGCTCAACTCGTTACCCTTTGTACCTTGCACCACTCCACTGCACGACTAGCCTCGTTCGTATCCTCCGTTTTTTTAATTCGGCTACATACGAAAAATGCCGAAGACAATAAAAATGCAACAATGCAAAGAGAGAAAGAAAAAACAAAATAACAGCTAATGATCACCAATACATTCAAGCATGCAGAACTCTTTTTGCTTCTTCTTCTTGGGGTAGGCTGTCTTACTCACACACCTGTACGTACGCTTTATATTGTTACGTTTACTGTTGTTGTCGTCTCTCTGGCTCTATGTCGCTTCCGGGGCTTTCACGTTCAATTATTTCTTCTTGAATGGTCAGCGGCAGCGCGGCATTTATTGCCATTTGTGCTTTTGGGTTTTATTCTTCGTTTTGTTTTGTTGTTGCTTTTTTCTTCTTTATATTTTTTTTTACATTTTACCTTTGTTTGTGTCCAATTACTGTGGCAATTTATTCATCAAGCTGCAAGGAGAGCGCACCTCGGACCTCATCTTTTTTTGTTCTGCTTCTTATTTTGTGCTTTAGAGCGCACTACGTGCATATATGTATATTGATGTTGTTGTTGCCATGCAAACTTTGTATCGCACACCTCATAAAAGTTTCAGTTATTTTTTGCTGCTGCTGCTGCTGTTGATACTGGTGTTGCCCCCACCCCGCTGCGACCCAGCCCAACCCTTTGACATACGTTTGATCGTCATAAAACAAACTGTTATATGTATGACAGACAGGCAATAAACGCGACCCGTGTTCATATTACGTGCAAAGTGCACAGATTTATACACAAATACATACATAATTTATACATACGTACATATATTTGTATGTATTTATGTACATATTTATTCGGTTGGGTTTTGTTTGTAACGGGCATTAACACACAGACATGCACAAAGTACATCTACACTTATATTTACCTTGACAAACCGTTGAGATAAATCTGCGAAATTATGATTTCTCGTTGAGTGCAAATTAGAGATGGGATGATTTTTGAACACGATATGAACACGAACCAAAATTTGGAATTTGTTGCACGATTAAACGTTCATTGAGAAATGACTTTAAAATTAAAATTAATAATCAATAAATCTGCAAAAGTGCAAAAAGTATTTCTGGAATGGAAATCGAAAATTAAAAAAAAAAAGTCATACAATTTATTTATATAATTTATACATTTGATACACCATTTATTTTTCTATAAATAACAATAGTAATCTGCGTTCATTGATCTGGAAAACCTGGTTCATGAATCGAACCAAAGACAATATTTTTTTGGAACCATCGAACAAATGTCATCATGCATTAATTCATCTTTAGAGCTGCCGTGAAATGTGATCTAATGCGATGCGATGTGATTCGATTTGTATGTAAATATGTTTGTAGCACAAATGTATCTATTTTCTGGCCGCTCGCTTTCTATCTTTCTCCCACTATACTCGGTGTCCCCCATAATTATTGATTACTGCTGTTTCTCTGCCCCTTGCAGTATTGTTATTTAGTGGGCGGACATCCTAGGCGGGGGTGGATGACGGCGATGTGGCATATATGGATATATGGGTTGGCGAACATGCGGGCATGTGTATATGGCTGTCTCAAAGGCTCAAAGTAAAGGCCAGGTCAACATTGTCAATCATGAAATGCCATTAATTAGGTTCCAATTGCCAGTGGCATCTGAAAAGTGCCCCTGCAGGCAAGGCTAAGTCCATTAGTTGGCCTATCCACCTTCATACAGACAGACAGACATAGATGGATACATGCAAGACCCAAGATAATCAAGTAGATTTTTGTTTTTTAAAACTCATCTACGCAGCTGTACAAAATTACAATGGGAACAAGTAAGAACGTTGCAGTCGGGTGTAACCGACATCAAGATACTAATTGCGACAACAATCGAAATTTTGACAACAAAATTTTTTTTCAAAAGTGCACATATTTTAAATGTAGAATCAATCTAGAGCACAAATCATGAACACAATGCCGCCAAACATCAAAATCGTTTCAGTTTTGACAAAGTTATGGTAGTTTGAAATATTGGAGCTATGGATCCGAGAGCTTTACATGTCAACATTTTTGTCAATTTTGGCATGATTTTTGACCAAAAATTTGACTCCCTCAGAATCACTTTTAATGTTGTTTTTTACGCTAATTGTGATAATTAAAATCGATTAAAAGTATAAACTTAAAATTCTAAATTTTGAAAAAAAAATTTTTTTTTGAAAATTCACAAAGGGGGACCACATGGTTTTTTCGTAAAAAAGTCTAAAAATGTTATTTTGGAAAGTGCACATATTTTAAATGTAGATTTAATCTAGGGGACAAATCATGATCAAAATGCCATCAAACATGAAAATCGGATCAGTTTTGACAAAGTTGTGGTAGTTTGAAATATGGGAGCTATGGATCCGAGGATCCAAATTGTTGTCAATTTTGGCATGATTTTTGACAAAAAATTTTAAGCCTTCAAAATCACTTTTCGTTTTTTATAGTAATTTTGATAATTACAAAAAGAGACTAAAAGAGTAAGTTCGAAATTCTAAATTTTAAGTAAAGGGGGACCACATGATTTAAAAAAAAAAAAAAATACGAAAAACCAATATACTCTTTATGAACGAGGGTTAAAGCACAAAACACATTAAAATGAAGGACGACAAAAATTCGCGTTGTTTTGTGAAGGGGCATAAACAATTTATCACATATAAATGATAAGATTAAAATGAAATTCACAGTGGATCTGGGGTTGAGGGTGATGGAGCTGCTTTTGGGTCCCATAAATGTCGCTGTTTAATAAACAAACAGTATTACAATATTACATGCACATGATGCCACGCCTACAGCACAGCTCTGACGTGGATGTTGATTAAGTGATAGATATTCAGGTGGAGACCCATTTGCTTAAAGAACAATATATAATACCCTTGCCTTGAAGTTATTACAATTTGTCACTGAGAGTACAACATATATGCATATATATCCTTGAGCAGGACAATGTCTGCTATTGTCTATTTATATTTAAGCTAATCTCACTAATCTTTTGGCAAATTCCAACAGCAAGTGTAGAAAATGTATGAAAAAACATTTGGGTTTTTCACTCAATTGTTTCGTCATAGAAGGTATATCTTTTATTCTTATAGCTTATGTACTCTTTGAAAATGAATGTCAAGGGTTTACATTAAATATTAAAGAACACGAAAACCGGACAAAGCCGGTTGACATTTTCTAGTCTGTTACATGCAAACTATGTTGAAGAAAGCTGAAGTATAAAAGGGAACTTAAAGTGTTGCAAGGTTTTTTTTTTGCGCTCATAATTCCCAAACAGTTAAAGCGTGACCTTCGCTAGACATTGCAATGCCGTAAATGAAATATAAAATAACCTATAAAAAATTGATTAAAGCAGCTTACCTTTAGATGACCTTAAACGGTGCTTAAGCTCAAGTTCATGTTGTAACAGTTTCTGTGCCGGTTTTTAGTCGAGCATTTATTTGGCTGATATCTCAGGTATTTATGTACGCGCATATATATTTCAATTATCTAACCCGTAAAAGCTTAAAGCTGTCGCATAAATCGCAATAATTGTTTACAGTTTTATCTTTATTGCGCTATTTTGCGTTTCCGTTAAAACAAAACCTCTATCAAATGCATCGTTAAACATTTGGCTCAACTTTTGAAGGCATTACGATTATTACGATTATAATTATTTCAAGTGGGGCGATCAGCAGGTTTTTTTTTAGCAAATCGATTACATTACAACAACAACAATAAGTTGCTCTCTTTTACATTTCTCTCGCACTCTCTCTTTATCTCTCTCTCCCTCTACCTCCCCTCTCTCTTTATTTCTGTTTATCGCGTGGGTCAAGCGCAAAAAATAAGCTCTATGTGCGAGGGGGTGTCGGGTGCTGTAGGGGATGGTCTGTTCGTTGTTCATATTCTTGTTCTTGTTCTTGTTGTTGTTGCTGTTGCTGTACAGTTGGTATTGTCGGTAGTCAACGATAAATCCAATTAGCCAAACGGTTCAAGGTGACAGCGAAAATTATGCACGATAAACCGAAATTCACATCGACGCTTGCTGCTCTCGTACACTGCCACACTATCCATCATTGCAGGGTATCATAAAGTTAATGTAACCGTGAGTAGGTAATCTTTTCAAGATGTTTTACTACAAATTCGAACATAGTTTCACATTTAACTTTTCGATAAAATGCGATAACTATCGATTTATGTTATTATTATTTTTTATACAAATAACTCTAATGAACTATTATTTTCGAGGTCTGAAATGAGTTAAAGACTAAAAATTTCGAGCACAATTTCGTGCAGACCACGCTTAACTTTTCGATAAATTTCGATAAATATCGATTTCTAAAAGCAGTTGCTTATACAAATGTTTAAGATCATATTTATTATGGATTATTTTATTTTAAAATGTATTAAATAAAGTAATTAAAAAAGAACATTTAGCATAGGGTTTTGTTTATAGCAGTTTATATAGTAAGTCAGTTATCATTAAATACTTATTTATTTTTTGGTTTCAAGTTTTGTTCATATAAATAAGAAATAATTTTTAAAATTAAAATTGAATTCAAAATTTTAAATTTTTCAAAGAATGAAACTCGTATTAAATAATTATTTTTCAAATGGTAAAGCAGAGGTAAGGGAGAGAGCGATTGAAGATTGACATATAAGTAAGTTCAAAAATTTGAACGATATCTGAGAGTCGGATGCACTCCTGTCGCTGCTGGCACTTAGGAAATGTGAGTCGAGTCGAGCTTATCGGACATTTTCATTCTCATTTTAATTCCTGTTCGTTGGTTCTGCGTTTCTGCTAGTTGTCTAATTGACAGCTTGAGTGCCCCCGTGTGGCAGTCAGAATGTCAGGCGTGTTTCGGTACCCCTCCTCCCCTGGGGCGAATCAATAAACGAAACGGTAATTTACATTTTAAAGTTCGCTCCATGAAGCACACACTCACATTGCCCATTACAGGGAAGCCATAGCAACTAACTGAGGCAACCTCCCAACCCCAACCCCAACCCCAATCCCAATCCCAATCCCAATGCAAGTCAAAAATTTAATCCAACCTTGCCACATTTGCAGGTCATAGACGCGACCAACGCCTCAGCCATGCGCAGCACAAGCAACATTGTCAACAACAACAGCCAGAATAACAACAATAACAACAACAAGAACAAGAACAACTATAAGAACAGTAACAACAACCGATGAATGTCTAAAGCGAAAGAAATCTAACAGATAGTCAACACACATATAAAGAAATAGAGAGGGAGCCGAAAAAGAAAACCCGCCGTAATATACCAAAGACGCTGACCAAATAATAAAACAGTCCAAAATGTTGATCAAGGAGTACCGCATACCACTGCCTCTCACCGTCGAGGAATACCGGATTGCCCAGCTTTACATGATCGCGGTAAGTTCTTAGACTTCAACTATCTTAATTTTCCAAAAATAATATATATATTGTTTTGTGATTTTATCTTCGAATTTCGTTCGTAAATTTGTCAATTCGATCAACCTTTTTTAAGGCACACATTAATCTCAAGCAATACATATATATGTTGTTAAAACCATTTCCATTTCTCTACTTAAAACTAATTTTAAAAAATAGTCGTTTATTTTTTTACCTAAAATTTATCTTAACTTTTCCTAAAATCATGAATAAATTATATCTGTTAGTTATATAAAATGGCTGTTTTAATTATTGGCAATTCTGCTTTGATAAAAACTCTAAAAAAACAACCAATAAACTCAATTGGTAACAAATTTTAAAATGTTATATTGGTTTTTACAATTCTTAATAAATTGCAAATGAGATTAAAAGACAATTTTCCAGTGAATTTTCGAAGGCAATTTTACGCATGTGTGAATTTTTTATGCAACGAACTTTGATTTAGATAATAACTATAAATAGATTATCGAGAAATTTGTAATACTGCAAATTTGTCTATTAAAGTTTTATGATTTCTGTATGTGTGAGAACGTTCCATAAATCGTATACTAAATATATAGCTATTTATAATATATACATATAATTTTATTTGCTTTGCACAGAAAAAGAGCCGCGAAGAGAGCCATGGCGAAGGTAGCGGCGTTGAGATCATCATTAATGAACCCTATAAAGATGGACCCGGTGGCAATGGGCAGTACACGAAAAAGATCTATCACGTGGGCAGCCATTTGCCGGGCTGGATCAAAAGTAAGTATCCTGGGACTAAAAATTTAAAATGAATAAAATATGGTTGTGTGATTCATTTGTATAGCTAGCCCTATCGATAAAAATCGATTTTAAGACATACATTCTTACTCATCTATCTAGATTATATGAGTTTACAAATTTGTACTTGTAAAAATAGATTAATTTTAGTTTTTATATAAGCTGAATTTCACATACCGATTTTCGATATCTATTAAATCGATAAATATCGATTTTAAGAATGGATTTTTACGAATGTATCGAGATTATAAGAGTTCACAAGTCTGTACTTACGTATACACAGATCAAGAATATTTAAGTTTTTATATAAGCATGTATTTCACACACTTATTTTTTATATCTAGCCCCATCGATAAATATCGATTTTAAACCGTAATTGGAATTGAAAGGCCAAATATATAATCCCTATATTATATAACATAGATTGACATATAATAATGCCAAAATTGGCTGTATTTCGAAGGTCTGCTGCCAAAGAGCGCGTTGACCGTGGAGGAGGAGGCATGGAATGCCTATCCGTATACGCGTACACGCTACACCTGCCCGTTTGTGGAGAAGTTCTCGTTGGACATTGAGACCTATTACCACCCGGATAATGGCTATCAGGATAATGTATTTCAGTTATCTGGCAGCGATCTGCGCAATCGCGTTGTGGGTAAGTTTCAGTTAACAAAATAAAGTTGGCAACAAACAAAACTTAATTTTATTTCTTTGCCAGATGTTATTGATATTGTCAAGGATCAACTGTGGGGCGGTGACTATGTGAAGGAGGAGGATCCCAAGCAATTTGTATCGGACAAGACGGGACGTGGTCCGCTGGCCGATGATTGGCTAGAGGAATACTGGCGCGAGGTGAAGGGCAAGAAGCAGCCAACGGCACGCAACATGTCCCTGATGACCGCCTATAAGATCTGTCGCGTCGAGTTCCGCTATTGGGGCATGCAAACCAAGCTGGAGAAGTTCATCCACGATGTCGCTCTGCGCAAGACAATGCTGCGCGCCCATCGTCAGGCCTGGGCGTGGCAGGACGAATGGCATGGCCTAACCATTGAAGATATACGCGAACTGGAGCGCCAAACGCAGCTGGCTCTGGCCAAGAAAATGGGCAGCGGCGAGGAGTGCAGCGACGGTAACACCAATTAATCTATATTTGAATTGACCTGTTCTTTTATCGTGCTCATCCCATTCGCGCCAGCAGACAGCACCTCGGAGCCGTATGTGAGCAGCGCAACAGCGGCGCCAGCTTTGGGCGCCGGCGAGCGCAAAAAATCAGCGCCAGCTGTGCCGCCAATTGTCACCCAGCAGCCGCCGAGCGCCGAGGTCAGCTCCGATGAGGAGGAGGATGACGAGGACGATGAGGATGAGAATGATGGTGTTGGCACCAGCGTGGAGCTGGGTGCCCAAACCGCCGCCAGCAATCAGCGATCCCGTTCCCAGAGCATTCAGTTGGCCAACAAGGGCAAGTTCGGCTCAAAGGGCGCCCTCCACTCACCGGTGGGCTCTGCGCACAGTTTTGATCTTCAGGTGAGTGCAGCCAAAGTAATTCCCGCCGCTGCCAGCGCAACTGTCCACTGTCCCTTCCTGGATCGATGTTGTCCCTGTTGTACTTTGTCATTGTCTATAGAACTTGGCTGTTGCTTCATCTTCTGTCTTTTCTTGTCATTAAAATTGTACATATTTAGGAATATATCTCTTTTCAATAATACAGATTGACAGTTTTAGAAATGACAAATTTCACACTTGTTTTCTCGTTGAAGCCTGAAATTATTAATGCTAAATAAATAATGAAAACTTGACATAGACAACTTAAGTTGAACGACGCGTTAAATTGAAGCTAAAACTAAAACAAACATAAAAAAATCAATTAAGAACGTTGTACTCGGGTGTAACCGACAACGCAATACTCCTTCAAGCAAAACATGATTTTCTTGCCAAAAACTTGAAATTAAAAATTTTGAAAAATTTTTTTTTTTTGAAATTTAACAAGGGAAACATGATTTTTTCGAAAAAAGTCAAAAAAATTTTAATTTCGAAAGTGCACATATTTTAAATGTACATTCAATATAGGGGACAAATCATGATCAAAATGCCATCAAACATGAAAATCGGATCAGTTTTGACAAAGTTCTGGTAGTTTGAAATATGGGAACAATGGATCCGAGA
>SCDY01001489.1:0-28096 GCA_004143825.1 Drosophila micromelanica
TGGGGTCGGAGATGCTTCCTTCTGCCTGTTACATACATTTGCACAAAACCATTATACCCTTTTTACCCATTTTCAATGGGTTCAGGGTATAAAAATATACAAAATATAAAAAACAAAAATCAAAATTAAACGCAATATAAAACCCTGAACAGAGCCCAAACTAAAAACAAATGCGAAAGTTACAGTCCGGTGTAACCGACGACGCAATAGTCAACTCAGAGTGTAATAAAAACCAGAACATGTTTTTGTACACTTACAAATTATAGAGTTGTACAATTTTCGTCAACTTTTGACCAAAAATTTGACCACCTCAGAATCATTTTAAATGTTGTTTTTTATACTAATTGACCCAAATACATTCGATTAAAAACATTAATTTAAAATTTCAAATTTTGAATAAATTTTTTTTGAAAATTTATAAGGGGGAGTAGGGGACTTACTTTCCCAAAGAACTTGAAAAAAATGTATTTTCGATAATGCATATATTTTAAACATACAATCAATCTAGATGACAAATCATGAAAAAAATTACATCAAACGTGAAAATCTGTTCACTTTGGACAAAATTATGGGAATTGGAAGCATGGGAGGTATGGATTTGACCAGGGGCAGGCAATCGAAAAGAGCAAACAATAACAAAACGCATTTAAAGAGAAGTGTTTGATGTCCTCGTTCGCAGTTGTTTGTCTGTTGGCACCAAGTTACGTACAAGCGAGAGCCTTCCAAATGGATGTGTGCGACGTGCGTTTTACTGAGCAATAGAGACATCCAGCAAGGCCAAGGGGGTGGGGGAGGTGGGGGAGGGGGAGCACAGACGTGCCTAAAGCTAACAAAAAAAATAACCAGCCATACATGTACACAGGGCACACTCAGAGAAAAACCAAGTTTCCAAAGTAGTTTGTAACAGAAATTAAAATAAAAGTTTTACAAGAAATTTCACAATTTAAAAATTTTTTATTTATATATTATTGGTATTTAGATTAAATTTATAACTTGGCCAAACCTGTATGAGTTAATAACAGTTCGATATTTCGCCAAGTGCTGACATTCGAATGTACGTATTAGTTCGTTTGTCTGGGCTAAATTTCGCCCCTCTGGCTATCTCGTTATGTGGCGGGTCACCTCACATTTGGCGCAATGGCCAAAACAAAAAAAAACTGGCCAAGAACTGGCTAACAACCCACCGGAGAGGTCCGAGCCTATATGAATCTCACGTGCGTGTTGCGTAAATTACGGAGAAAATTTTGCTTTGTGGTTGTTGTTGTTGGCACAACGGAACTCCCTAGATATTTTATGGCACTGATCAAAATCAAAAGACGAGGCTGAATTGTGGAAATTAAGAAAAACGTCTGCTTCTTATTAGAATTCCGAATATTTGTGTAGCATAATTAAGAAGCACACGAAAAGCGCAATATCTGCAATTAAGTTGTCATCTTGATTCTCGCAAACTTTCAGCAGGGACCAATATTAAATATTAAATTATTACTCTGGACAAAGGCGAGAAAGCTATTAAAGAAGACAGCTCGATAGTTACTAACTATGCATAATAGAGATAATACCCATTGAATGTGTATAAAACAGGGTATAATAGATCTGTGCTTAAATATATTTTCTCATATTAAGTCAATATTGATATTTTTAAATTAATATTGAAACTGGATTTTATTATTATTGATAGCTCTTTTGATGCTGTCTGGCAGCTTTTAACAAGTTTCAATGCGATTATTGTATCAAATTTGATGAAAGTTTTCCCACAACTTTGTTTTGTTTTGGGCAAACTGTCTTTCAAAGTTCTCGCTTAAGTGAACTGCGGAAGTTCTCAATAGGATTTAGGTCAGGGAATTAACATGGCCACTCAAGGACTCCTATATTATGCTCTTGAAATCAGGTGATGAATTATTATGTTTATATTAATATGGATTATGTTCGTACACTGCTTGCACTCGTATTTATTGATTTTATTTTATTTGTGAATATTTCATGAGGGGTACTTTGGGGTCATTCTCTAACTGAACAAACTCTCAATTACAGCAATCTCCTTTCCACGAAATTGCATGAATATTATTTGCGTTATCGGAGGGAATGAAGCGCCACAAGCTTCGAGTGTATCTCGTTATTGCGCATTCGTTGCATTGACCGCATTCAGGACGCGTAAACGTGAAACCAATTATCAGAGAAATGAATGCGCTTTTAGCCGGGCCAAAAGGTATCCTGGCATAATGTGGCACAACAGCACTTTAAGTCAGTTGCGTACAAACTGGAGCAAATTAAAGAGGTCGCAAACGACATTTTGACTGTCTGTCAGCTGTGTGCGTGCTGCGATTTGTGGCACACACGCACGGGGCAAGGCCATTAAGTGAAAGTTGGCATCCAAGTAGATTAAAATTGAATTAGGCCAACAGCAGCAGCAGCAGCAGCAGCAGCAGCAGCGGCAAATACTTAAATGTGCTCAGCATATGGAGGCCTCCAATGAGGACGCCCAATGTCCGCCGAAATCTACTCAAATGACAGAGGACGCCGGTCGAAAAGTTGTTTCAACAAGGACACAAGTTTATCACTGAATAAACGGGGTGTATGTATGTGTGTGTGTGTGTTTTAATTGCAATTTGCTTCATCATTTCAAAATGAAGCGTTTGTGCACAATAACAATTGAAAAAGTTGCAGCACTATTCAAAATACAAGTACGCTCCAAGCAGACGCCCGCCCACATTCCATTGTGGGTGGTGTGGCAATTAAATTATAACGCACAATTTGGGCAAACTTCAGCGCAGATGACGAGCTAAAATAAAATGTGGGAGGGAGAAAGAGACAGAGAGAGAGACAGAGAGAGAGAGAGAGAGAGAGAGAGAGAAGAGGGTGGCCAGCAGCAGCGCTAATAATCATGATGAATATCATGATAATGATGATAAATTCAATTACTTGCGATTGAACAAGTTGGATACAATACAGGGCAGCAGAAACCACCCAACCACCCAACCCACACACTATAGCGTTGTGGCTCGTTCGCGCCAATTGCCTGCGGTTTAGCTCTAAATTAATTTTCAAGTGACTTTGCTGCCCAAAAACAAGACGCCGAAAACAAAGGAAAGAAACGGAAAAACAAAATCAAAGCTAAGCGTTGAAAGTTGTCCATAATGGAGAGAAACTTGGACTAGCTGAAAACTCTGGCAATTTAATTTGGACAAGGACTTTTATGGCTCGCAACACTCAGGGAAAGCCGCTCTTCCAAATGGAATGTTTTTCTTTTCTAAATACAAAAATATACATAAACGCTCTTGAATATTCGTAAAAATAAACTAAACAAAAATTTGTAAAAATTAATGTTAAATTTCCTTAGTGTAAATTTAGTTTATTATCTTTGAATTTGCACCCTTCTTTCTGCCAGTGTAATCGGGACACGGGACGCACAACACGAGAGTCTTTAAGTGCTTTTGCTGGAGTGCAATGACCAGCTAAATTAATCGATAAGTTTTGTGAGTTCGACACCCACCCACCTCACCTCCCCCCTGCCCCCTCCCACACTCTGAGCTATTAAACACCAACAGCAGCATCTTCAAAATAAGTTTTTGTTGTTGGTTTTATGACTCCAGCAGCGGATGATTAACGAGAGCCGCATTGTGTGCTTTAGTGTCTGGCACTTAAAGCCAACTGCAAATTATAGTATCGTCAGCATGCTGCAGCATCTCATAAATGTTTCAACTTCTGAAACTACTCGAAAAAAAAATATGTAAGTTTCGTCCGCAAATTCGAATACAATTTCGTGATGCTTCAGTTTCAGATAGATTGCTCTTAAATGAAAATGATGATGGCCCAAAAGCAGAGTTTGATTAAAAATGTTCCTTAATTAATATACTTGTGTTCGAGGTGTGAGTAGCCGACTAGCAGATACCCTGTACCTTGAAAACGAAAACTATATGAAATTTAAATTACCATAGTTTTCTAGTTGTAAGCAATTGAAAGACGCCGGCGATATTTCTTAAGCTAATGAAACATATTATTCATAAGGCATCAATGCCTTGCAAAACAATAACAAATATATAATTAAAAAAACAAAATTTTTATTTCTTTATAAACTTAATATTTTATTTTAATAATAGAATTTTAGGATATTTAAATAGTAGTATGGAATTAATCTGTCAAGCTTGAAGGCACTTAATTAGGGTTTGACTTAAAACTATTATTAATTTAAGAAAAGTAACCTTTCATATCAAATAAGTGCATACTGCCGTTCTGCGCAGTGTGTAGAGGGTATATGCGGGCACATTATCTTGTCCATTGGTCGGTTTAATTAGAAATTGCGCACTTCACTTCAGCGAGTTAAGGACAAATGAAACGAAACGCAAATTGCGCGCAGCGAGGCCACTTTGGCCATTCCACGTCACCGGATGCGGCAGGATAAATCAGTTGGCGGCCACTGGCATCCGCCTGGGAGCGCTCAATGGAGGCGACACGGACACCCAGCGCCATTGACAACATCAGCCGGGACAGCAAATTATCCAGTTTCCATTGAAGTGCAACACACTGTGTGGCACCAATGCGTCGGGGGGTGTTTACCTTTTCACTGCCCCGCCTGATAACACATCACCTGGCAGCTGTTCAGAACCGCTTGACAGGCATCCCCGAAGCCACAAGAGGAGCTTACGAAGCGTTCACCATTGTTCTAGATGTTATTGTTATCGCTGCCGTTGTCATTGTTGTTGTCGTTGTCGTTGTCGTTGTTGTTGTTGTTGTTGTTGTTGCTCCCTTTGTTGACGCCCATTGACTGCTGTCTAACGACTAAGCTGCAACATCCCAACATCGAATGTGAACTTAGTCCCTCCAATAGAAGGAAGACTTCGTAGCAACTACGTGCCATTGACACCTTAAAGCACCACAGACTGTTCTAGAGATAATCGAAAAATTGTAATGCAGGTTCGAGTCCCAGGATGGGGTTCGAGCCGCAGGCCGAAGGAATGGCCGAAAAAAGTGAATGCATGAAATGTTTAATACAAATATGGATTCAAATGTAATCATAGGCAAAAATGTGGACAAAAGATGCTATGAATATTAATTAGATATGAGTATTGATGAGAAAATTGACATTGAAAAAGATTAAGAGAAATATGAATAAAATAATAAACGTATACATATGTGATGTTGAAATCAACTGTAAATAAAATATAAACATAACAATGTATATATGAATATGTTTTTTAATAATGATATTTATCTGACTATGAATGCAATGTGAAATTGTATATTAATTATGTAGAGTGCAAAAACATGATATGAATAAAATATGAATATGAAATTGACCGTGAATATGAGTATGAATATAAAATTTGTAAAGGAAAATCTATAGGAATAGGAATACGATATGAGTTTAAAAACAATGACTATCCATATATTTATGAATTTTCTTTTAAATGAAGAGCTGGCCACACATTTATTTTGCATTGTTTGCAATTTGTGGAACCTCAAATGAAATATTTGGAAGGGAATGTACACAAAACTTGCTCTCATCCAACTCGAATTAATTTCATCGAATAACCGCTGAGAGCTATATTTAGACACGATTGTGTGCTGTGTGTGTGGGCGTCTGTGGGCGTGGCAGTGGCAGGGCGTCGTTTCGCATATGACGTTTAGAACGTTTAGAGGAACCTTCCATGTGTTATTATCTCAGTAGATTGTTGTCGGCGTTCCCTTCAAAGTGCACTAAATTTCGCGCCCAATTAAAATGATATAAAGAAACGCCGCGGCACACCCGCTCCCTCCGTCCCCCCTCCACCCACACTGGTCGGTTATCACCTTGGGGGGGCGTTTGAGGGCAATATTCTAAAGAGTTCACGTCCGTGGAGGACGTTGCCACTTGGCTCGTTAACAACTTGTGACGTTTTGATTAATAATATTTCATCCGTTGGCACAGGGCGAACATGCCAAAAATTTGAAATCTATTCGGTCCACAAAGAGAAGTTAAATTCGACACTGAAATACACTAAAAAAAAAAGAAGTTTATTTTGATATTGTAGCCCAGTCTTAACCTTAAACTAAACCGGTGAAAAACCTAGTTGAAGCCTAGTTTTTTTAGCTTGGCTAACAGATAGTATGACTATCTTAATAGTTCAAAGCTTTTCTATTTTAACTTGACTAATTGCTATACTAAAAGTTAATAAAAGTGAAATCTGTAATCGAAGCAGGTTTAAACTGAGATAAAGATCACTTAATTATTTTATTTTTATTTTGATTGACATTAAAAAGCTAAGCCAATCAAAAAACAAAAATGTTTTTATATTTAAAAAAATATATATGATTACATTGGAAGGAACAAACGATTCATAATTGAATTTTGTGTAAATCAAATCCAGAAACATCACTTCTAGTTCTTGTTGAGCAAATTATACTTTGATTCGCACTACGTGTTTTTGCACAGTGCACCGCCCATGCTGCACCATAAAATGTTATTAGACACTTGTCCGTGTGTGTCTCCCCCTCCCTCTCTCTCTCTCTTTCTCTCTCTACGTGTGTATCTGTGTGTTAAGTTGAAGTATCACACAAACAATTTGGCCAATTTACTTTCGAACTAATTCACTAGTTCAACTTTATAATCTAACAATATATGTATATAAAATAAATACATACTGTTTCAAGTTTATAATACATACATACGTATGTCAGATGAATAGCACAAAAAGAACTAGTTCAGCGTTTGCTTGGCAGCACTGGCATATTCCAAAAACAATTTTTTTGACTAACCGTTCACTTTAATTGCTCCCCATTATTGGACCAAAGTGTTTGCGGTGGCGCATACTGGGGAAAGCAGCTGTCCGTCCGGCTGTGCCGTTTGGCCGTTGAACTTTGACGTGTCGCACAGCTCATTATTTCGATTTTTTCTAACACTGGCCGGCATACCAAGGTCATAATTATGCTCAGACTTTCTTATACACATTGAAACACACACACACACACACACACACACACACACACACATTTGTAATCTGCCATCATTGGACATGAAACACGATTATTGTGCGTTCATTTGTGGTCATGAGGTCGTCATTGTGTCTGTGGCCTGTCCATTCCTTTGTACCCTGCACACATTGCCAAAGGGGTATTCTTAAGCAACATCAATAGCCGAGTCGTACGCAGATCAAGTTTATCACAAATCTGCAAAAGCTCCTTCGAATTTTAAAAAATAATTTCAGAATTATTATATAGGAATAAACTTAATGTTTGCGTTTAATCTCAATTACAATTTTTGATTGGGTTTATCTTGATTTGGGCATAAAGCTCTCAGGATATGTGACAAACTTATTTTAGGTACAAAAAAAGTTTTAAAAAATGCAATTAATTTTTTTAAATTTTATTATATATATATATATATATATTATTTTGATATACAGGTTTTCAGATAAGAATTTGAATTGTTTTCAATAATTAAAACTGTTTGCAGGGTATTTGCTAGCAGCCAAATATCGTTAGCTAAGACAATTGCTGTACGGAAATCTATCTTTATCTGTATATCTATATTTATGTATATATCAAACGAGCTATTAATTTAACAGCGGTTGGGTGAACAATCAGCTGGTTTCCACCGATTTGAAGGGACACAATTCTTTTGGCAGCAATTAAGAAAAATTAACCATATCGCTTGATTATAGAAAAACGTTTGAATATAGAAAAAACTTTAATAAAAGTTCGCAATATACAACAATTTAATAAAAATGTGATGAAGTTCGAGTCTAAATTGAAAAACTTATAGAACCTGCTTATAAATACGTAGAGTTACGATGAATATATTCTTATTAATTTATGGCTCAGAGGTCTCTGGCCGCTTTTTAAGTTCATTTTGCAGCCACTGTGGACAATTTGAGCCTGTAACTCTGGCAGGAACTGTGACTGGCTTTATGTTTTGCGTGCTGTTAACAATTTTAATTAATTCCTTGGCCAACAAGTCCGTGCACCCCCACACTCTTCACTCTTCAGTTTCGGACCCCACTTCAAATTGCTTTTACATGTCTCCGTTTTTTTTTTGTTTTTTTTTTTTTTTGTTGCGAGCAATAACAAAACAAAACAAAACAAACAAAAGTACGAATTAATTATTTTTAGAAAAAATAAAAATAAATAACATAAGACCTTTAGAGGGAAAGAAATGAAACGCGAGAATGTCCCACACAGTTAGTGCACTTATTTGGGTTACAACAAAAATCAACATTTTATAAATACCCAAAAATTACCTTGGACACAAGTTTTAAAGACATTTAAAGGTATATTTAGTGGGAGCTATAATTTAATTAAAGATAAACATAATTGGGAGCCCAGAGGTGAAGCTATTCGGACTTTATACTCTGTTCACAATATACAAATTGTATATTGGCTTACTGGTTTAATTTGGTATACATAACATTTTCGAATCCCTTAATTATATACAGTATGTCACTAAAGTCACCGTACCCCTTACGCATTTTTATGAAACAGGCTGTAACTTTGTCAAACTTGTATACGAAATAAAGGTTTTGATGCAGATTTATAAAGACATTCATGATTTACAAAACAGCATACAAAATATATTAACATTTTATTTTAGTCCTTTATAAATTTATAATAATGCACAAATACTCATATAACAGCGTCAACAAAAGTCTACGTACTTCATCATAATTAGTGCGCATTGCTTAAACTGGTCGAAATTTGCAAATTTTATAGTAACAAGTAAGATTGTTCTAGTCGGGAATTTCACACTGTCTCATTTTCAGGACTTATTCAGTGCATCAAAATTAATGTACAAACCAATTTGCAAGACTGTAGTATTTGATTTGCGGTTTTTATGGTTTTATCGATGTTGGGGCGATTGGGGGGAAGTATCCAAAACTGAATGATTTAAATTCTTCGTATGCTTTATGCGAACATAATAAAATAAGTTTGGTGGCTCTAGCTCTTATGGTTTGGGAGTTATGCTTTAAAAACCATGTCAAAAAAGCGATAAATATCGATAATAAAAAAACGGAAAGAGTTATCGATCTTTTGAAATAAACTTGATCTGCGTATGGAATATACGAACCGAATGAGTCCAAGATCAGCTTTCTAGCTTCTAGCAGACAGACAGACGGACATGGCTAAATCGACTCGGCTAGTGATACTGATCAAGAATATATAATATATACTTTATGGGGTCGGAGATGCTTCCTTCTGCCTGTTACATACATTTGCACAAAACCATTATACCCTTTTTTACCCATTTTCAATGGGTTCCGGGTATAAAAACTAAGTTTTAAGGCTATAAACATCAAAATTTCTTTGGACAAATTACTGTTTACGCATATTTGGAATATAAAGGTAAAGATCAAGCAGATAAAATCGATATTTTTCTAAAATAACAACAATAATAGAGTCAATTTTTGGACTGTTTCAAGTTGTCATTATGCTGTGCACGAGTATTGCGCTGTCGGTTACACCCGACTGTGCCGCCGACAGTTCTGCTTAATTTTTCGAAG
Organism: Drosophila micromelanica; assembly: GCA_004143825.1. Taxonomy (NCBI): domain Eukaryota; kingdom Metazoa; phylum Arthropoda; class Insecta; order Diptera; family Drosophilidae; genus Drosophila; species Drosophila micromelanica. The sequence goes on from SCDY01001489.1 coordinate 9,471, forward strand.
GTTTCAAAGAAGTTGTAGCTTAATATATAGTTTATATACATATGTACATATATGTATATTTATGAGTGTTTATATTGTTATACAGTTTTTGGTGCAATTAACCATATTTGCTGTCCAGAAGCATGACATGGAAATTGTTGTAGAATTCCGTGCCAGCTAATTGATGACCAGCTGGTGTGCATTCACTAGAGTGTGGAAGAGGGGCGAGTGGGGGGTGGGGGGGTGCAACGTTGCCGGGCAACGGGTCGGTCAGGTCGCTGGCGTAAACAAAAGCGATGCCAACATGGGAGCCACAACAAATGGGCTTTGTCGAGGGAAAGAAATGTGCATAATTTTGCAGGATGTCGTTCAAGGATGTGCGAGGTGAGTGGGAGCTGTGACCCGGCTGCACGGTGAACTGCATTCGACTGTTCCCAAATTGCAGATCTGGGCGAGCACCTGAAGCTGCTGGGCTTTCCGCGGGTCTTTCCGCTGCAGGCGCTGGCCACGCCCAACGGCACCTTGGCCAGCTTTCACATTGTGGCCGAGCTGCTCCAGTGGCTGGCCGAGCTGCTGGAGCCGGGCGCTGTGCTGGCCGGCGGCGTGGACACCGAGGAGCAGCGTGTGCTGCTGGTGCGCGGCGCCACCGAGTTCTTTGTGACCAAGTCGGCCATACGGCTGAATCCACGCAAGCTGTACGCGGCGGCCATGGTGAGCGCCGCCGAGCTGCAGAAGATCACCCGGCTGCTGATCGCGCCCGCCCAGTGGGTGGGTGGCGTGGAGCGGGAGGAGCGGGAGGAGGAGCGCGAACAGTACCGCAGCCTCAATCAGGTGGATATCGGCGACAAAATGGACGAGCTGCGTCGCGCCCGGGAGCTCTCCTCGGATCTGACGCAGCGCGGCGCCGCCCTCTTCGATCTGCTGTCCAAGGAGCTGGTCAACAAGGAGGCGCGCATCAGCCAGGCGCAGCGGCCAATGGAGCTGCTCGGCGTGGAGCGGACCATGAAGAACGCGATCCAGGCCAGCCAGCTGAAGCTGCAGTCCAGCCGCGCCCAGCTGGAGAACGGTCGCGTCGAGCTGAACGCGCTCACCTCCAAGCTGCAGCGGAAGCGGGCCGAGCTGGAGCGCACCAAGCAGCGGCTGGACGCGCTCCAAAAGATCCGGCCCGCCCACATGGCCGAGTTCGAGGAGTGCGAGAAGGAGCTGCAGCAGCTGTTCCAGCGCTACTTCCTTCGGCTGCACGTGCGCGACGCACTGCGCACCCAGCTGGAGGCGCGCACCAAGCGCCGTGCCACGCCCATCTCATCGCCGCTGCTGCCGAAGCCGGCCGAGAGCTCGATACCCTTCATACCGGAGGGCCTCATCGAGGACGACGACGATGACGACGACGACGACGACGACGATGTCGAGGACAACCATGCCGACGGCGTTGGCGTCGTTGGCAACGGCCTGAACCGGGCGGGTTCGTTCGGCCTGGACGCAGAAATACCCGATATACGCGACGAGGATCTGCTGATGCAACGCAGCCACAGCCACAGGCACAAGCCCGGCGTTGGCTCAGCGGCGGCGGGCAAGCGTCCCAGCACGGCCACCTCCCGGCTGCGCCCCACCACCGGACGGAGTCGTCGCGATCCCGGGAGCAGCATGCGCAACCGACGCGACCAGGACGACAGCAGCTTTGGCAGCTCCGACAGCGAGCTGGACGTGGGCGAGATGATGGGCCTGAGCGGACTGACCGGACTGAGCGGCGCCGCCGTCACCAACGACGATGACTGTGAGTATCCAATCCACATATGTATGTGTATCATAAAGTACAATCTCTTGAATCCGCGTCCAGTTGATCTCAACTCCATCGATGACATCAGCATCTCGAAGCTGCGACCCAAGACGGCCAGCAAGCCGGAGCACCACAGCGACGAGGACTTCTAGCCAGCTGAACTCTGACCAACCTGATGATCCCGTTTTCTATGTTTATACGAGCATACTTTATTCGTTTCATTTCATAAAACTTGCGTACAACTAGCTGTAGGGCAAAAAAAACATATATATATATATATCATAATAAAGATGAACGTGCAAGGAAACGTGCCAACTGGGGAAGCTATTTACAAAAGAGGACGGCGCTGGGCCGCTCACATGACCACGTCGCGGCAGACGATCTTCGCCTTGGAGGAGGCGCGCGAACCGGCCGCGGTCTGCTGGCCGTAGATGTCGCTGGGCGCCGAGGATGTCGATGAGGAGTAGTCAATGTGGCTGCCCGCCTGCGACAGTTCCTGGCGTGCCAGGAAGCTGTCCGCAATGGCCCGATCCAGGCCCGTATATTGAAAATTGGGCGCACCGTCCAGTACGTCCGCCTCGGACTTGCGACGCTGTCGTCGATTCGCATCCGATTTGCCGGCCCGACGACGCCGACGCTGGCCATTCAACTCCGCTGACTTGGTGCTCTTCTGCGTGCGATAGGTGCCCGCCAGGCTGGCCGGATGCGCGTACAACATCGCCCCTCCCGCTCGCATGTAGGGCAGCGTCAGGCCGCGATATTGCGCCGGCGGCGGCGGCGGCGGCACCGGCAGCAGCATCCCACCACCCAGGCCGGGCGGCGCCGGCGGCATGCGTGTGGGCGGCGGCGGCAACTGCAAGCGAATCATCGAATCATGGATATATACAATATATCTTTATTCATATCTAGAATTCAACATTAAAAATACTTACACCGTTGCCGGCCGCTGTGGCGGGTATCAGCATTATGGAGCGCGAGGGGGGCGTCAGCTTGCGCACTGAGGGCGGCGGCAGGCTGCCCATGTGCGCCGCATACATCCACATGGCCGCCAGCTTTTCGTTGTTGCCCTGCACGTTAACGGGAATTAATAAAAAATATATGAAACGCCTGCGTTTTGAGGGCGCCATCAAACCTTTTCGCTGCCATTTAGGGACATGGCTTTAATGTACTGGTCCACCTTCTGCTGGTCGAGGGCCATGCCCGATGCCTTCGACTTGATGATGACATCACGCAGTTCGCTATGTGGGGACCTGCAAGAATAATAAAAATATATTTTAAATTAGTTAGTTAAATTGTTTTTCAAATTGGCACGCGTGGCGCCATCTATATGTCAGACATAGACACAGCTATCGCTATAGCAACCAAAACATGCATTGCCACTTGAACGATAGTTCGATACGCACTACCCATCCCTAACTGCTAAGCAGCTGTCTTCTTCTTCTTATTGTATTGTTTCGCACACAAATTCGTCAGCAAGAGAAAATATTAATACGGCTTAAGTAAATGCTAATGCTTACGCGGGCAGTGCCAAGGGCCCTTATTAATCAATTATAAACTAATCAGTGCATGCGTGCACGCCGCCACCGAACATTAAGTGCTTGACAGAATATTGATTTTTACACCATTCAAGACAAAACACATAAATGGGCTGATTGTTGTTGTTGATGTTTCGTTTGGTCGGTGGAGCAAATAAAAAAAAAAAAAAAAATTGATCGATAACGTGCAGCTACTTGTATACCGATAGTATTCCACGGTGTTCGCATTTAAAATAATAACCGAAGCAAACAATTTTTAAAAGCCTAGCACACATATTTCTTATTACGAACAGCAACAAAGCGGCTGTCGATAGTGAGCAGACACCAATCGATAATTTAGTTGCGGCAATCGATTTGCAATCACATCACACAAAGAACTCGGAGAGATTAATCAAATCCACAGCTAGCTGCGGGTGCTTATTCCAGTTAAACACTACATTTGCACACACTCTTAAACACAGATTAGAGATAACAGCGAACTGGGAACAAAGCGCCTTCGATAAATTGCAATTGACAAAAACGAAAAGAGCACTGCAAGCTCGCCACGTCAGTGGGAGTGAGCGAGAGGCAGCAGCAGCAAGCGGGACCGAAGACACCAGAACGTAAACAAACGGCTTCTGCGAACAAATTCGCAATCTATCAGCCATGTTCAATAACTTCAAAAATCGCTTCATATCGGCGCTTGCGCCCGATCTGCCGCCGCTGCCGAGCAGTGAGCGGGAGCATCAGCGCGGCGCCCTGCGACTAGGCCCTGGCCAGCAGATGCCCGACAAGTTCCCCTACGCGCGGCCCCCATTCCTACAGCTGCTCACTGCCGACGAACTGCGCGCCTCAGCCGACCACAATGTGCGCCCGATTATCGTGCCGCGCGACATTAATCTGCTGCCCTGGGGCACTGGCTACGCCGAGTGTGTTAACTCTGGCAAATCCGAATGGAACGAGGATCAGGCGGCCTTCTGTCGGTAAGTCGCAACAGATGGAGATAAAAAAAATCATACGATTTTGCTATGATTCATATAAATAACTAACTAAACTAAATAATTAAATTTAAAAAATAATTATTTTTAAAATATAAATTAGTTTAAAATCCAATACAAATGCAAAGGTATTTAAATAAAAATTTAAAAAAAAAAAACATTTCCATTTTAAATTTAGTAATATCACTAATTTTATCGTTTTGTTTTTTAATGATAAAGAGAATTTGTGTAGAAGCTTTCACCATTTTCAATGGGTTCAGGGTATAAAAACTAAAGACATTAATAAATAGGAAAAATTGACTTAATTACTCTTGTATGTTTTCCCGCCCAAATAAAGCTGGTATCAAGTAAAGAAAAACCATTTAATCACTTGATCACGTGTTGCTTGCAGGCAAGTGCTCTCGGACCCGGAATACATACATCCCGATCTGCCGTACACGTACTTTGGCATATTCGATGGCCATGCTGGCTATGGCGCCGCATTGGCCGCCTCGCATCAATTCCACCACATACTGCACGAGAAGCTGGTGGATTGCATTGAGCTGCTGCTGCCACGCGATACGGACACCGAGAATGCCAAGTTGAACGCAACATTCCCGCATCCGATTTACTTTCAGCGGCGCGTCAGCAAGGATGAGCTGATCATTGGGGCGTTGGAGAGCGCCTTCTTTCACATGGACTCGCTGATAGCGCAGGACAGGGATCGGTATCGTGATGCCGGCGGCTGCACTGCCTGCGTATCCCTTTTCATCGATGGCAAAATGTATGTGGCCAATGCTGGCGACAGTCGAGCTGTCCTTTGTCGGCGACTAGCGGGAACAAATACGGCAGCAGGAGCAGCAGCAGAAGCAGCAGCAACCACAACAACAACAACAACAGAGCCCAATAAGATTGAGCCGGATACAGCTGACGCTGCGAATAGCTATCCCACGCCATATTCGGCCGATCATACGCCGGAAACGGAACGTGAACGTTTGCTGAACGTGGCCCGCTTGAAGCCGCAGCTAATGGGCAAGCAGTATGTGGCCATGGAGTATGCGAAGCGGCCCCATATTAAGGACATGGGTCAGCGTATATTGTGCCGCCAGGGCACCATGAAGGGCTGGACATACAAGACGCTCACGCGCAACGATCTCCGCATGCCGGTGGTCAATGGCGAGGGCAAGCGCAGCCGTTTGCTGGGCACGCTGGGCGTGACCCGTGGTTTCGGTGATCACGATCTTCTGGCTATAAACACGGGCATACAGATCAAACCATTCCTAACGCCGCATCCCGATGTTCGGCAAGCTGATCTCAGTCAGGTTGTCAGCATACCCGATGAGCACAACGAGGATGGCGACTATGGCGTACTCGTGATGGCCACCGATGGGCTCTGGGATGTGTCCGAGAATGAGGCTGTTGCGCGCACCGTTTTTCAGACGCTGTCGCGCTACCCCAAAGAGAAGCATCGCTATACAATGGTCGCCCAGGAGCTGGTGGCGCGCGCACGTGGCAAAATCAACGATTCGGGCCATTGGCGTTTGGCGGATAGCAAAGCGGCGGCCACTGTCGATGACATCTCAGTGATTGTGATACCAGTGCAGCAGTATTATAGGGAGCACATCGAGTGGACGCAAAACTACACGCGCGAACTGGAGCAGCGGCGGCGCAAGGCCGCCGAGGTCGTACAGGAGGCGGTTAGCGGCCAATGGCACAATGGCGTCATATATGAAGAGGCGCACGTTGTTGAGGAGCAACCACAGCAGCAGCAGCAGCAGCAACAGCAACAGCAAGTGGTTGTTCAGGTGGAACGGGTGCCAGCGCAGCTGCAGCAGGAACCAGAGCAGCGGCAGCAGCAGGAGGAGACTCAACTGGAGCCGGAGGAAACACTTGTTGTGGAGCTTACCGATGAGGTGCCAGTGCAGGCGCGCCTCGAGACAGTCAGCGAGACCCTGCAACAGGTGCAGCTGGATGCGAGTGCCCCACAAGGTAAGCACTAGAAAAGCACCTTTTCAATTTTCAATTACAATCTATATATCGGTTACAGCAACACCCGAGAAGGCAACAACAACACCGACGACAGCGTCAACATCAAACAAACAGCAGCAACAGCAGCGCAACAATCGCAAGGGCAAAGGGAACAAGCAGTAGAGAACTGTTGGGAGGAGCAGAACTTGGAGCTGGAGCAGCAGCGGCGTGTCCTTACTAAATGCTATATAGAACACATACAAATAATAAATAACTAACGTATACATATATATTTTTTTTATATCGCTGAAGTGCGAATGCGACACAGATAATTCAATTTAATTCTATATACATAATTAACTTATGTATGCAACGAATTTGTTCCGTCAACAAACATACATTGTACAATAATTAAGTGTATGAACTTGTCTTTATTTCGTATTTAATTATGTTCTTTTTGTTTGTTCTCTCATTCTAATTCATGTCCCACTAATTTATATATCTGAAATTAAATATAACCGCTTACACTTATGCATTCTAATTAATTATTCTAACCAAGAGGCGAGATATAAGGCAAATAGAACAGAAAAATAAAATGTGCAAAAAGCCACAAAACAAAATAAACAATTACAATTAAACTTAATTGAAAACAAAAACAAAAAGTCTAAAACATAAGAAACCAAATCAAATGATTCCAAAATAAAAGAAATGAAGTAGTATTTTAAACTGCATAATAAAATGAACAATTGTTAAATAGAGAAAAATCCAAAGCTATATCGTCTCTTTTTTGGCATGTGTCAACAGTATCAAAAGGCACAACCCCGTTATATCATCCAATCTTATGACACATGAAACGTCTAATCCCCAAGTCACTGGCGGGATCCAGATAAGGTGGCCCTAGTTGGCTCAGTTCTTATCAATTTCGATATAAACACTACTAAGATTAGAAATAGATTTCAATTTTTTTGTTTGCTTTTTCGGTTCGTGATAAATGGCTTCATAATTTTAAATTTTATATAGTATTGTTTGTCACATGCTTTTAAATTGTTTAAATTTCATTTTATTCAATTAGTTTTACAAGAATTTAAAATCATTTAATTACATTTATTTGTAGTTTTTATTTTTCTTTATTGGAATTGCGATTTCGTTTGGAAGCTGTAAAAATCTACCAAGAAAATATACATATATATGCATACATGTGGTTTGTGTGTGAATTTTGATGTGTGTCAAGGATGTTGTAACTTCAGCTATGCGTCTGTGTGTGTGTGTGTGTGTGTGTGTGTGTGTCTGTGGTGTGTGGTATGCACAGCATTTAATAACAAACCGTTTTCGTTAATTTTCAGCATCAGCTAACTAGCAAGTCTAATATACATAAGTATGTATGTAATACATAGGTAGACAGCAGCCGGAGGCTAAAAGCTGTCATAAAAATTTGCAAAGATTTTAACTAACATTTATTATTGTTGTTTTGTTGTTGGTGGTTAGCATAAGTTCAGTTGCACAGCGCAAAAATGTTTACACACAACACGCACCCCATCAATTTGATGAACTTTACAAAATATTTTCAAACAAAAATAAACCAATACACCACTTCGTACATAACATAAAGTATATGCTTCACTTAAGATACAAGTTAACGCCCTCCCAACAAACATCCATTTAACTACAGATACAAGTGATACACAAACAACGCTTAAGGAATTTGCCCGTTGCATAATTAAAATGTTGTTGGATGAATTGATTAAATTTTACTATATATTCTTTTTTTCTTTTGTTTTTGTTTACCCCGTAATACGAGTTTACGGCGTTAATTTAACGAATGTGATCTTACGTATAGTTTGTCTGGCGAGGGGGCTTAGGCTGATTATTGTGATCGTGACTTGACTGTCTTGTATAATTATATAAATACGGCTACATATGCATATGTATATGTATAGTACTATAGCACATATTGAACAATCAGTGTTCTTGTTTTTCTTAGCGATTTTTATTAGTTATTTATAAGCGAACAAGTTGCATTTAAAATCACATTTTTTCTTTCACAATTGTTCTGGCATCATATAACTATTCAACTTCAAAACAAATTCCAGTTTTACAAAAAAATGGTTTCAATTGTGCGCTATAGTGCTATTCGAATTGTACTTATTTAATTCACCTAATGTGTTTGTCTTTGATTTAATTAAAAATCTACTTGTAAACACGTTTCAAGTTCCTTAGCCTTTTATGTAGGCAACAACGTGCCAAAGACACTGCGTATACAAATTATACTATATCATGTCTTTGATCAGAGATGTATATATATATATATATATATATATATATATATATATATATATATATAATTAATATACAAGAATGTTTAGCTTTTGGCATTCTGTAGTTTTGCGCATACATCATATAACCATTAAAATTCGCATTAACAAGTTTCGAATCGCTTTCCAAAAATCGAAATTTGCATAAAATATGAGCACACATATGACACACATCTAGAAGAAGGGGAAGCGGCAGCGGGTGCAATTATTGGGCTTTGCCAGTTTTTGTTGAGGCAACAACAATATCTGTGAGTCATCAGAAATAGCACAACTTCAAATCGATGGAAGTGTCTTTTTTTTACAATAATCAAATGCTGGTTTTAATATTGGAAACTTTCTTTTTTTGTTATCGTTTGTTTGCTTTTTGGTATAAATACGAGTAGCAATGCGTTATCACACATTTGTATATGTATATAGATATAGATATAAATATAGATATATAGATATTTACAGATGGTTAATGGTAATAATCGTAAATGCAATTTGTTACCAAGTGCAACATCACTTTATATGTATATATATATTTTTATAAATATACATATATATTAAATTTTATAGCATCGTGTATATCTGTATATATATATATATATATATATATATATATATATATATATATATATATATATATGCAGGTTTTTGCAAATTGACATATAGAAGTATTTGATAGATATAGCACAGGCTTAGCAGGATATAAAAATACTGAACATAAATCGATGTGAAACAATAAACAAAAATTTTACATTTTACAATAGATTCGAAAGGTATTGTTCATAAATTTCTGATTTTGTTTTTTTGGTATATATTTTTTAAAATGTTTCTTTTAATTGTAATTATTTTAATTAGTTTAACAACAATAACACGTGATGTCAAAAAATTTAGCTAAGATAATTAAAATATTCACTTTTTTCTTTACTTTTAAATAGGCTTTCTTTTTTTGTTTTTTTTTCGTATTATATATGTATATATATAATTATTTTTTAGCACGTTTTTTGGCCAACTTTTGAAGTTAATTTTAGATTGATTTAGTTTCAAGTGCTGCCTCTGCCTGTTCCCGCGTGGAAAGCCAGCTCAGATGCGGCAACTGGTTTTGCGAGCTTAAGGAAGTTGGCATTGCATACATATATGCATATATATATAACGTATACATATATATGCTTAGAAGCTGCAACTATGTGTATATGTGGTTTTTTCTCTGTGCATATATCTTCTATATCAACGCTTTGTTTTGCATTTGCTATGAATATTATCGAATAAATAAATAACACTTGAAATACTAGAAAGTTGCCGCATTGCCGGAAAGAGGCGCGAGAAGGAAACAGACAGAGAGACAGAGTTTGATAGACAGGCAGAAGGGAAGAGTGAGCGGGTTAGTGTTGGTGACAGAGTTAGAGCGTGCCTTGCACTGTCCATGTCCATGTCCATGTGCATGTGGATGTGGATGTCCACATTTTCAAACCAGTCGCAACTTGGAGCTGCCACAGCGCTGTCGCTTTGAACGACAGTTGTTGTTGTTCCGTTGATGCTGGTGTGGATTTTTGGCGACATGCCACTTCCAAAGGCGTTGCGGGAATGCACAGCAATGCATTAGAATACTATAGAGTTTGTAAATTAATTGAATTAGCTGCCGCTTGGCCAGGCGTCTCGGGCACAGCCCTGCCCACAATTAGGAATGCAGATTGGCGCGGTCCTTGGCCCGTCGTTTGGCCAGCATCGATAGCTCCACGGGTCCCACATTTGCCGCCTGCGGTATGGCAATTGCACGAAACGTTGCATCCACAGCGCCGCGCAGCGCCATCGAGATGTGATTTTGCTGCTGCTGCTGTGCTCCCAGGGACAATTGCTGGGCACCGTTGCCGCTGCCGCCACCGCCACCGCCGCCGACGCCGACGTCGCCGGTCGCTTGCAGCGCGTACTCGGTCAACTGCACATTGCCGGCAAACTGGTCGCGCACCCAACTGTTCTCCAATATCTGCGCCACCGTCGGCCGATTCTCGGGCACAATGTGCAGCATCTGGCGCAGCAGCTCCTTGACCGGCGCACTCATTAGAGACCAGCGACTGCTGCTGAAATCAATATGACCCGATCCAATGCGCTTCAGTATAACCTCCGGCGAATCGTTGGGCGTGCTGGCAAACGGCGTCCGGCCCGACAACATGATGTACAGCAGCACACCCAACGACCAAATGTCGCAGGCCAAATCATAGCCCTGTCGCTTCAGCACCTCCGGCGCCACAAAGTTTGCCGTGTAGCAGGGCGTCATCAGCAGGCCGTTGTCCGCCCGCAGCTGCTTGGCAAAGCCTGCAAATCAAATCGCCATTAGAAGTCAGATGACAGATGTGTCTGTGATAGAAGTGAGTTTGCCACCTTGGGATGGCAACATCTGCGCACTTTCTTGCCCAGCTGCCTAATATATAGCCAGTAGAACGTTTACGAATACGTCGAGATGGCATTCTCTTAAAGAGGTGTCTATACTCGATCACAATGTTAAAGCGAATTTTAATTCTGAGTCAGATCAATTTTTTAGCTAAGCCATGCATACATCTATTTTTTTCCCTCAGTTTTAAATGAAATTGTTTTAAAAAAAGATTACTGATGATACTATATATCTTGGGAAACTTCGAAAATCAGTATTATTATACAATTTTAGCGTAAGTCAAAGATCGATCGATCAAAGATAACTGACAACCAGGAACTGTTCCGCATTGCTCTACTAACACGTCTTTATAAATATCTTTAATTTGTCAATCTTTAAATTAAACTCAAATACAAGAAAACTACTGCATTCTCTTTTGAAATTCTGTTATGATCAGGTTTATGAAGAGTTTTCGCAGGTAACTTTCTTGTGATTCCTTGTATAAAATACTCCAAATCAAAGTGCTTCCAGACATTTGCAAACCCACTCACAAGGACACAACTCCAACAACAACAACTTACCCAAATCGCAGAGTTTGAGGGTCTCGGGCGTTTGGCGCATGCTCGCGTAGATCATGTTTGAGGGCTTCAGGTCGCGATGGACGACGCCGTGCTCGTGCAGATAGGCAACAGCGGCGGCGATCGTGCGCAGCACTGCGCTGGCCTCGCTCTCGCACATTTGGCCAACGGCGAGGATGCGATCGAGCAGTTCGCCGCCCTTCAGCAGCTCCATGACCAGATACGCGGAGCTGGTGTCTTCGTACACCGAATAGAGCGTAACGATGTTGGGATGGTTGCCATAGCGCAGCATGATTTCCACCTCCTCCCAGCAGTCCGCCGTGGCGGAGGAGGCCGCTGCTACGGCCGCTTTCTCAATGATCTTCACAGCGTAGTGCTTCTTGGAGGCGCGATGCTCGCAGAGGCGACACACCGAGAACGTGCCGCGGCCCAGCTCCTGCAGCAGATTGTATTCGGTCAGAAAATTGCCCGGCAGGACGCCGGGTAAGCTGCGCGGTCCTGGCGCCGCTGTCGCCGCTGCCGTCGTCGCCGCCATGGTGGCCAATGTGGAGGCGGGCAGGGCGGCGTGCAGCGGGCTGACATTGTTCGAGCAAGTGCTGTTGATGCTATTCTCCAGCAGCACGGGCGCCACAAAGCTGAAGCCGCGAAAGATTTCGTGTGCGGACGCCGATATGGGACCGCCGGGTGAATCGCGCGGCGACTTGGACGTGTACTCGACATCAAAGTAGAAGGCATCGTCACGACTGACCGCCGGTATAAACGGCGGACGCACCAGCTTCCGCTCCAGCCGCACCCAATCGATGGTGGCAAAGAAACAATGCGCCTTGATGTCCAGTATGCCCTGTGCGCCCGCTCCCAGGCGATTCAATGGGTTGCGCTTGAAGAGCGCACGCAGCAGGGATTGCGCCTCGGGCGAGAGATTCTCGGGCATGCCCAGTTTGGAGCGCAATATCTGGTTCATTGTCTCCTGGCGCGTTTGGCCGTGAAAGGGCAGATTCCCCGTTAGCATCTCGTACATGAGGACACCGAATGACCACCAATCGGCGGCAAAATCATGACCCTTGCGATTCACAATCTCCGGCGCCATGTACTCAACGGTGCCGCAGAAGCTGTATGTCTTGGAGCCATCGAGCGGCTGCTTGGACAGCCCAAAATCGGTGAGGGCAATGTGACCGTGCTCGTCCAGCAGTATGTTCTCCGGCTTCAGGTCACGATAGATAATGCCCAGCGTATGAAGGTGGTTCAGCGCCAGCGCCAGTTCGGCCAAATAGAATTTAACATCCTCCTCGGTGAACATGACCTCCTTGGACAGGCGCGTAAACAAATCGCCGCCGCGCAGAAAATCTAAAATCAAATACAGTTTGCCCGGCGTTTGGAACGCATAGTGGAGCCGGACGATGAAGGCATGGCCAACATCGGCGAGTATCTTGCGCTCGTTGGTGCTGCGCACGCGATCCTTCACCTTGAGCGTGGCCTTCTTTAGCACCTTCATGGCGTACAGTGTGCCCGCATCCTTGCCCAGAATCTTGCGCACCAAAAACACCTTGCCAAAGCTGCCCTCGCCAAGCACGCGCAACAACTCAAACTGCGAGGGATCCGCCTTATCGTGCCCCTCTTTGACCACCTCGCGCAGCTCGAACTCATCGTAGCTGGCTGCTCCATACGACTCGGAGTCGCTTAGCTCCATCTGCTCGGGCGTTTTGCTTGGCGTTATGTGATGCTGTTCGAGTGCTGCTTGCAGCTGTTGTTGCTGCTGCTGCTGTTGCTGCTGCTGATGTTGTTGTTGTTGCTGCTGTTGCTGCTGGCGACGCTGCGATGACGTCACGGTCGTCACAGCGCCGCTCTCCTCGTCGGTGGGCGTATGCTCCATGGGTGTCACCGCCAAGCTGCTGCAGCCGGAGGAGGTAATCTGCATGCGTTGACGCAGCTGCAAGCCCATTGTTGTTGTTGTTGTTGTTGCTGCTGCTGCTGCAGTAGTGGCTGCTGCAATTGCACAGGCATTGTCCAGCTGCGCCTGCTCGGCATTGTTGTTGTTGCTGCCGCTGCTGTTGACGTCCACTGGCTGCTGCTGCTGCTGTAGCTGTCTCAGATCCCTGTTTGAGTCAGCCAGTGGCATGACTGTCGCTGCTCTGTTGGCGTTCAATTGCACGTACACTTTCGTCGGAGTTTTTTTAAAGCCTTCTCTACTTGTTCTATCTGCTGCTATTTCTATTTCTAGAGCTGTTGCTGCTGCTGATGCGTCTGCGGAATGGGCGCATCAAACTGGCAAAGCGTAGGTGCGAGCTTTGCGCTGCTCACTGCGTTAGCTTGTGCTTTCGCTTTTATGCTTTTCACTTTGTTTCTCCTTCTTATTATTCTTTTTTTTGTGTTTTTTTCTTTTGGTTTTATTGCGTGCTAGTGATGTGAAATAACATCGAAACACATCAATGTATCGAATTTCCTCAAAGTGATTATCAGCGTTGGCTGCCCGATTGGTTAACAGTTATCGATGAACATCGATAGTTTAAAATTAAACCGCACACTTAACACTTGCACTTTTGTTTTAACAAATATACATACCTATGATAGCATGTGGACTATATAATATTGTACCTTTAAAAATTACCAACAAAAGTTAAATTTGGCTCATTTGTTAGAAAAAAATTGTACAAATACACGGCCAACAACAAACCTTAATTCATTAAAATTGTAATTAGTACAACTTTTGACGCATAAGCGCCTTAACTTTGCAGCGATATCTATCGTAGCTGCACCCATATATTTAAGTTGGCGCTAACAGATCAATGTTAGTTAACAGCCAAAGACACTACTAGTGGCAAGCGTTTGTCGCTATCGATATTGAATTGAACACGTTACAGTTTGAATTCAAATTTAATAGAAAACGATGTGTACTCACTTTGTGCAAATCTGCAGGGCGCAGCGATAAACTGAAACAATGCTGACCACAAAGTGCAAAAATAGGGCAAATATTAAACCGCAAGCAGCTGAAACTTCGCTATTGGCATTCATTAGGTCAAACTGCAAAATAACAATAGCAATGGGCAAAGTGAAAATCAAAATGTGCTGCTTTGCTCTCACCTGCTCAGCCTTTTGCTCGGCCATGCGATTGAGGTCGCGCGACAGGCCCACACCAGAAATGGCCAGCGCTAGCGTGCTGCTGGCAATGCAGACCAAGCTGAGCGCCAGAAATGCCGTTTGCGTTTTGCGCATGCTGACCACGCCCAGCGAGCCCGTGACGGCGGCAATCAGGCCCGTCCAAATGCCGCAGCCGGCCATTGACAAGGCCGCCTCGCGGACAATCAACAGCGAGCCGAGCGCCACCAGTGAAATGGCCAAAACCAGTTGCAATGTGCCGAGCACGATTTGCAACGGGAATGCGGAGCAGCATTCATTGCTGGCGCGACGCTTGCGGCGCACCTTCGCCGTCAGCGTGGAGCCATCGGCGCCACCATCGCTGCTGCTGGCGCCCCCCTTATACTTGATGAACTCCGGCGGGCAGCGCTGCTTCTTGCTGATCCGCGAATCGATGGTGTTGCCAACACTCTTCGGCTGCAGTGCGGCCGGGCCACGCGTGGCCATGGCCTCCTCCAGCTGCTGCTTGAACTGCTCGTGGCTAATCAGTTTCGGTTTCTTGGCATCATCCTCTTTGCCATCGGCCGAGTTCAATGCGTTCGCCAGCAATGTGGCCGCCGTTAGCTTCAATGGCGGCGATGGCTTCTCATCGTAAACGGGACTCGAATAAATGTGACTCTGGGCATCCAAATGCTGACGTGCATCCTGCTCCTGCTCCGGTTGCTGCTGCTGCTGCTGCTGCTGCTGTTGCTGTTGGTGCTGTTCGTGGCTCTGTTCCTGCTGCAGCATAGCTATTTGTGAGTTGGTCAAGCTGCCGCCGTTGTTGTTGTTGTTGGTGCTTTCCTCAATAGTTGTGGCTACTTGCAACAGCTCCTCGCGGTTCAGACTGCGGTCGACAATTGTGTCCATGCTGCCGGTCGTCGAGTCGTGCGAGTCTATGGTCCGTGCCGGCGAGGCCGAGTGCCGGCCATTGAATTCGCCGCCGTTTCCGCTGCTCAGCGCCTGCTGTGTGCTCATATTTGTCTCTGCCATGCTGACGTCACTGGCTCATTGGCGGACAGCTGCGGCGAGAAAGAGAACGGTGAAGTCGAACTTTAAATTATTGCCAAAAGCACATTATTTAACATTTTTCCAATTAAATACAATAGATTATCGAAACAAATGCCTCTGGCTTTTTGGCCAAGTGTGAATGAAGTCTTTGAACACACCATATACCCTGCAAAACGCTGTGATACCCAAGTAAGTTGACTCTTTTTTAAACCGTAAGAGAAAATCGAAGTGTTTCAAAAAATTACTTTCTCTTAATTCAAAGCACAATGTTTTTTAAAAATAACATAACTATGAATATTCTGCTAAAAAACTTACTTACAAAACCAAAAAAAAGAAAAAAATTTCAAAATCAAAATAGATTGAGTACAATAATTTAAGCTTAAGGGAATTATACAAAAAATTAGTTTCTGAAACATACATATATGTATGTATGTCTTGCATTTAAAAATTTCGGTTTTTAAACAAAAGTGCTTTATATAGATATTGTCTTTTTAAGGGTATCACAATGTTATTAACTATGCGTATACATGCAATAAAAAAAAAAAATGGTTTCGCTACGTTTTTTCTATTATTTGCTGTCAACTGTTACTACATGGTTAACAGAGTATTGTGCAGTCGTCTACATTCGAAAGCCACGTTCTTAGCTGTTGTATTTTTGTTATGAAATTCAAATGCGATAAGCACCGATTAATCTATTGATCAAGCTGGTCAATTTTGTAGATAGTTTGTTGAATAATCAGCCCGTTAAGCCATCAATCAAATTATTGAGCGTCAGTTTCCGTTTCGCATAAAGAGCTCTTGTGCTCTAGTTGGCATATTTTTTTCCTCTTTTTTTTGTGATTTACAAACAATATGAAATGAAATCAAGAAAAAGAAACCAATAACATTTGTCAACTCGTTCGCATTGTGACAGTTTGCATTGTTGTTGTTGCTTTTGTTGTTTTGCCTTGACATTTGCCAGCCTCCCAGATTTGCAGTTGTTCTGAACAACGAACCGGTTCGCACTGTCTTGGCAATTAAACAAAATAATATTAAAAAAGATAAAAAACAAAGAACAAAACAAGACACTCGCTGAGCGAGGGGGCTTGGAGCGGCATCGCATGGAGGTCATATGAGCTGCCCCTGTCCCAACATGCTGCATACCATAAACATATCATTGAATATGCCACCTGACACTCTACAACAAATTTTAAATTTGTTTCAAAACCAACGTGTTTCACAGTCAAATTAGTTTGCTTAATATAAAGGTGTAGAATCCACATATATACATATTTATATGTATTTTTTAATTTACATATAAAAACAGTTTAATCCGCCTTACACTCTTTTTTAAACAACAAGAATATTTGCATTATCATTTAGCAGAACAGATCAGCTTTATAGATAAAGTAGTTCTATGTTTATAATACTCAAAAAAATGTTGAGCTTGGCTAAACTTTGGAAATTAAAAAACCTCTTAAAACTATAATTTCTTTAAATTTCAAATCTTAACTACTATATATGATATATTAATTCAACTCAACCGGATTCCAAATACTTTCGGAGATTTTAAATGTATCTAAATAGTTTCAAGTCGCTTGAGTAGCTTGCATACAAATTATTCAACCTACAAGCAGTTTTCAATAATTACCAAAATTCTTTTGCCGGTCAAGTCGGTTTGAACAATTTTGCTAAATATACAGCGTTTACACAATTATTATAACTTAATTATAAAAGCCGATTTTTTGTTTTGTTTTTCGGTTATTAAATGAGGTTAAACGATTGAACATTATTATAAAAAAATTTTAAATTCCTAAATTTTTGTTTAATTGCATCAAGCAAGTATTTTGTTTTTTTTTTTTTTATTGACAAACGTTTAGTTTCATATATTTTATGCTGACAATTTACTGTCAGGCGGTCACAACAACACTTTCCAATGCGCGTTCTTGAAGTCAATGTATGTTATTGTTGTTGTTGCTGTTGTTGCTATCGCCTTGACAGCAATTAGGCTTAATTGACTAAACACACACTCGGCACACACGCACACACGCACACATAGTCTATTAGCATAGACAAAACAGTTGTTGTCGCTTTGATATGGGGCATGTCTCTGGACACGCCCATTGCCCACAATTCCCACACTCGCCGCCTACTTGGGCAGCTGTTGTTGCTGCCACCACAGCGGCTGCTGCGCTTAAAAGCCGCCCAAGCGCTTAACCGCCAAAATCACTGAAAAAGCTGCATTCAAAATGTCGATAAATCGTCTAAAGAAACCCCTTTGCTCGACGTAAAGATACTCTTTGTTTGATTTATTTAATATGAGAACAATAATGAAATAGTATTAATAAATAATATGTATTATGTTGTTTGAAGTTGGATTTTAAGCTTTTTGCTTTAGAAAGTGTATTTAAAATTTAATCTAGCTTTTGCATATTTTTGTATTTAATTTAATTCTTTTCAATTTCAATTTCATATAAATTATAAAATTGAATATACATATTTATACATATTTTCCGCTCTATTGAAGTTTGCTGCAAAAGCATTTAAAATTAGTATAGAATCGTATACACATATAAATTTATGCGTGGCCTTTTCAAATACTTGGCAATTGCAGGGTATAAAGATGAAATAGCTCTGCAAACGAAACAATAATACCAACAAAATGCCAAGCAACAGGTTTATAAAACGGCAAGTTTTTTTAGTTATTTCTGTGGTTGTTGTTGTTGTTAGTTTTGCTGTAGCTTTACTTTTTCGGCAGCTGCTGCAAACAAACATTGAAAGGGCAGGCAGATAAGAAAACGGAAACCGCAGCAATAGCAAATGAAAATGTGGCAAGAAAAGCGACAAGTTTGTGGCTAGCAGACGCGGAGGGTGCAGCGGCAGTCACATGCCGATGCCGATGAGTTTTCCTGAAAGCAAAATTACGCCGGTTTGGCCGCATGAACAACAAGAGCTTCATCCGCCAAACAAAATAAAAACAAGTAAGATTGCTCTAGTCGGGACCTCCCGACTAGGAGATACCCTGAACCCAGCATTTAACACATACACACAAACTCTCGGCACTAAA
>SCDY01001490.1:0-15462 GCA_004143825.1 Drosophila micromelanica
CAACTTTCCCCAGTCGTAACTTTGCCAAAACTCAACCGATTTTGACGAGGGTGGTCTTTTTGTTCATGGTTCGGTGTCTAAATCAATTCTACATTTCAGTTTAAAAATAAAATTTTTGGTCCAAATTCATGTAAAAATTTTTCGAATATATACCCTATTGCTCCCATATAAGGATGGGTCTCAACTTTCTCCAGCCGTAACTTTGCCAAAACTCAACCGATTTTGATGAGGGTGGTCTTTTTGTTCATGGTTCGGTGTCTAAATCAATTCTACATTTCAGGTTCAAAATAAAATTTTTGGTCCAAATTCATGTCAAAAATTTTCGAAAATATACCATAGTGTTCCCATATAAGGACAGGTCTCAACTTTCCCCAGTCGTAACTTTGCCAAAACTCAACCGATTTTGATGAGGGTGGTCTTTTTGTTCATGGTTCGGTGTATAAATTAATTTTACATTTCAGTTTAAAAATAAAATGTTTGGTCCAAAACTATTTTTACCCTTTTTACCCTTTTCATGGGTTTAGGATGTAATAAATAGAATTACCAAAATTAGGTATATAAATTTTTGTTTACACGAACACAAAAAACAATTTTCATAGAGGGAGTATATTTTAATAGATAACTAGTAACAGTTGCACAATAAATAAAAAATGTAAATTTTTGTATTAATTTTAAAACTATGTTATACATTTGATTACTAGATGGCAAAGGACGTGAATGTGTTGTTTATTATCATTTTTTAATAATCATAAATCCACAGTATCGGATCAAGTCAAGCTTAATGTTTATATTAATTGGGGAACAAACTGAAATGGGTTCAAAGTTCGCGTTCTTAGTCAGCTTATTTATTTAAGTTAATTCTCGGGTATAGGACGACATGACATATTCTAAAAAATTAAAAAATATTTGATTTATTTAATTACTATATGAAATTGGCACGAACGACACGAGTTACTTGAGTGCCAGTTCAATGTTGAAAGATTTTAGAATCAATGGGCCGGGCAACGCCGGGTATTATCTGTTCATAATTATTGTAAGTTTGAGCGTCCTAATGTGGAAGCGGGTCCCAATATATGCATGCTATTGTGCTCAGTGTACGTATGTACATGTATGTAAATATGTAAATATACACAGAAACCAAGTACTTAAGCACAAATATAGTCGAGATTATTTTACCCTAAGGAGCACACATTTGTTCAGATGCCACATTTAACGATGTGCATTGTATGTATGTATGTTGTTGGATGTTCTATGCGATATTGGATGAATGTTGAATGTTGATTGAGCAATAACTGACACACTCGAATGCATTTGGGTATTGGGTAGAAGCATTCACATGTGATGCGGATGCATTTTCTTTTCCATCTCGACCTCGACGCGAGCCTCGTCAATCCCCGCGACAGTGGGCAGTCCACCTGGCCAATGGAGCAGCTCCTGTTCATGCTCCATTATTATATTCGCCTCAGCTGTGGCACAAGTAGACACGTTTGTAAATGGAAATAGAAGAAAATTGATTTGAGTGTTAGGGATGTTGTGGTTTTAAATTTGGCTTAAAATTCACCCTGAATGCGATGCAGCTTACTGCCGTAGGCCCAGTCCGTGTAGTAGCCCATGATGAAGGTGAGCGGCAGCAGCGGGGCCAGCGCCGAGGTGCGCTTCACCCGCAGGTAGTAGTTGGCACAGCCGTACAGAGCGCTGAGGTAGAATCCGCTCAGCCAGTAGAAGAGCTCTCGGTGCTGGGCAATGGCCAGCGCCTGTTCGCGCTGCTTGATTTGGTAGTGCATCTGAATCCATCGCTCCATCTGTGCGTGTGCAGTGTTGTCTAAGCAGGTTATGTAAATAACGGTGGCGGGTACTTGCCTTCAACTCCTGGCACTTGCGGTATGCCGGATCATCATGCTCGGAATAGCCCGGGCGGGAAGATTTGTGCTGCGAGGCCGTACCGCCCATGTTTGTCAGTGTGCTGGCTGGATACCCCTGGCCGTCCGTCCACTTTGCACTTGCTGCTGCTGTCACTCTGTCACATTGTTGTCATCGACCCGTTGCTGGCGATGCCATTGCGCAGACGCCGACCTTTTGGTCGGACTGTCAGACAGTTGACTGACTAAGGCACTAAGGCAGCGACCGAGTGGCCTGCATCTGCATTCGACGTTTGCTGTTGGGAGCGATAGATTGTTGGGGTCTACTCGCTGCTTTTGGCCACGTTAACGTGAATATCATGATGTATCGAGAGCATTAAACTAGTTGTTAAATTTATTGGCTTCGTTGTTGTTGAATATGCTCGCCGAAATTCTCGTTACTGAGCATTAATTCTACCATTGTTAAAGATCGAAGCATTAAGTTTTAACCTGCCTCTGTGCCTCTTCTATCGAATAAGATGAAACACGAAAGGTATGTACTCAAAAAAGTGCTCGTTTTGATTTTCCTTTCTGTAGTCAGTTGTGTATATTTTTGTGTGAACATAAATACGTAAGCAAAAAACATCCCCAACACACAGACACACACACACACGCACAAACATACCTACTCAAGTGTGTTCCTGGCTATCCTCAGTGCAATATATATGTATATGTACATAAGCATATTTATGTACATATATATTTAAATACATACGTACGTTTGTTTCTTTTGTTCTGGCCTAAATATTAGGTTGCTTTGCATTGACAGCTGTTCGAAGGTACACTGAAAAACAAACCGTGTACTGAACACGTAGTACAAAATACTTACATACAATTATTTATTTTTCATTGCGTAGTTGCTGATTAAGCTTAATTTAAGCATAAATGAAATGGATTCAAAGAAATGCCAAACCAAAATACACTTAAGAACTGTAAACATAAAATAAGTTTAATTTTATAATTAAAATTTTAAATTTAAATTAATTTAATAAATAATAATTTAATTAATAAAAAGCAAACAGCAACATATTTATAAAAATATGATGTTTGTTTATGTCCGTGTTACTTAGTACAAATCCTTAACTATATTTCCTAAACTTGTCGAGAGCTGATGTAATTTTCTTGAGGGAGTCTACCAAAGAAGGAAACAACTCAGAAACTTAATTCATCCTATTATTATTTTAGAAAGAGTCCTGACTAATTGCTGCCTCACCTTACTGCCCACACCCACACAAGGAGTTGAATAGCACTAGGAGAAACGTGAGAGGGGAGACACCCGCAGCGGGAATTGAATTCAATTGTGTGCCCCTGGACTCTGACGCTGCGAGAATAAACCAAGGTCCAGGTGCGGGAGCAAGATGTGCTGCTTGAATGATTGACCGGTTACAGATTCGTCGCTTGGGTGCAGCTGCTAGAAACAAACGCGCGGGCGGCGGGGGCAGCTTTCACTCCGCCAGCGGCATTACAACGCCAGCGACGGCTAGCACCAGTTCCTCCAGCGGCAACAGCTTGACACCGCAGCAGCACTCGCACTCACTGCCCCACTCCCATCAGCATACACACTCGCACCTGCGGAGCAGCCACCAGCAGGCGAGCAGCCACTTCACGTTCAACCCGTCGCCGGGCAGCAGTCCTGGCAACGGATTGGGCACCCGCCAAGATGCGTCTAGCGCGCTCAACAGTCCCACAACCATTGTGAACTCGGGCAGCGGCAGTGGTGCCGGCAGCAGCACTGCCTACGGGATGCAGCAGCAGATCGGCGGACTCTCCACAGCGGCAGCGACCAGTGCGGCCACGGTCGTCGGCAGCCAGAGCGCGAGCAATGCCCACAGCAATGGAGCGGGCGGAATAGCGTGCCCGGTGGGCGGCGTCGGCGTCGGCGTCGGCGGTGGCCTCAATCTACTGGGCGGCCTGGGCGGTGGTGCCGCAGCCGCGGGCATGGGCATTTGCGGCGGCATTAGCAGCACCGTGGGCAGTGCCGCCATCACCGGGGTGCCGCCAATCGGACTGGGCATTGCCACTGGAATTGGGAACAAGATCATGCTGGGTCGCAAGCAAAGCCTCAAGGGCGGCGAGCCCTTTTTGGCCGACTACGGCCCCGAGGAGTCACTCAACGAGAGCGCCGACATTGAGTGGGTGAACAAGCTCTGGGTGCGGCGTTTGATGCGGCTCTGCGCCCTCGTCTCCCTGGCGTCCGTCTCCCTGAATACGCCCAAGACGTTCGAGCGCCATCCCTCATTACAGTACATCACCTTTGTATCGGATACGGCGGTGACGGTGCTCTTTACGGCCGAAATGATTGCCAAAATGCACATCCGTGGCGTTCTCAATGTGAGACCCAGCTTGATCCAAGTCCAGCTACTCCTTATTCATATTGTTTGTTTCTTTTTTTGTTGTTGTTGTGTGCAGGGTGAGGTGCCTTATCTGAAGGATCATTGGTGCCAGTTTGATGCCATCATGGTGAGCTTCCTTTGGGTCTCGATCATCCTGCAAATTTTCGAGGTGCTCGAAATTGTGCCCAAGTGAGTAGTCAGCAACTTCCCCTTACCGAACACAACAATTCCTGATTGCTTTCACCAAATATTCCCATAGATTCTCCTATCTATCCATTATGAGGGCTCCGCGTCCGCTTATTATGATACGGTTTCTACGTGTTTTTCTCAAGTTCAGCATGCCCAAAAGCCGCATTAATCAAATTTTCAAGTAGGTAACAAACCGTCTACAGTCGGAAACAGTGTATGTGATATCGTGATCCTCCATTTTAGACGCTCGAGCCAGCAAATCTACAATGTGACCCTGTTCTTTTTGTTCTTCATGTCGCTGTATGGACTGCTCGGCGTGCAGTTCTTTGGCGAGCTGAAGAATCACTGTGTCATAAATAACACGGAGTACGATGAGCTGGACAGACCGTAAGTACCATAGGTTCATCTCTGCTAGAGTCCGTCTAACCCAGCGTGCATATATCTCATCAGGATACTCACAATCAACTCGCTGGCCATTCCGGATACGTTCTGCTCAATGGATCCGGACTCCGGGTATCAGTGCTCGCCCGGCATGCGCTGCATGAAGATGGACTTTCTGAGCAGTTACGTTATTGGGTTCAACGGCTTCGAGGATATTGCGACAAGTATTTTCACGGTTTACCAGGCCGCCTCCCAAGAGGGTTGGGTGTTCATTATGTACCGCGCCATAGACTCGCTTCCGGCGTGGCGGGCCGCGTTCTACTTCAGCACAATGATATTCTTCTTGGCCTGGCTGGTGAAGAACGTGTTCATAGCTGTCATCACGGAGACCTTCAACGAGATACGCGTCCAGTTTCAGCAGATGTGGGGAGCGAGGGGCCACATACAAAAGACGGCCGCCTCTCAGATACTCAGTGGCAACGATTCCGGCTGGCGATTGGTCACGATCGACGACAACAAGCACGGCGGATTGGCGCCAGAGACCTGCCACGCCATTCTGCGATCTCCCTACTTTCGGATGCTGGTGATGACCGTCATCCTCGCCAATGGCATTGTGACGGCCACGATGGCATTCAAGCACGATGGCCGGCCACGCCACGTCTTCTATGAGAGGTACTACTACATTGAGGTGGTCTTCACGTGCCTGCTCGATCTCGAGACGCTCTTCAAGATTTACTGTCTGGGCTGGCGTGGCTACTACAAGCACTCCATACACAAGTTCGAGCTCCTGCTGGCGGCGGGCACCACACTGCACATAGTTCCTATCTTCTATTTGTCGGGATTGACGTATTTCCAGGTGCTCCGGGTGGTGCGGCTAATTAAGGCCTCGCCCATGCTGGAGGGCTTTGTCTACAAGATTTTCGGGCCCGGCAAAAAGCTCGGCTCCCTAATTATATTCACAATGTGCTTGCTCATCATCAGCTCGAGCATTTCGATGCAGTTGTTTTGCTTCCTGTGCGACTTCACCAAGTTCGAATCCTTCCCGGAGGCGTTCATGAGCATGTTCCAAATTCTCACGCAGGAGGCGTGGGTGGAGGTCATGGATGAGACCATGATACGGACCAGCAAGACCCTGACGCCGCTTGTGGCCGTTTACTTCATACTCTACCATCTGTTTGTGACGCTCATCGTGCTCAGTCTTTTCGTGGCGGTCATTTTGGACAATTTGGAGCTGGACGAGGATATTAAGAAGCTCAAACAGCTCAAGTTTCGCGAACAAAGCGCCGAAATCAAGGAGACCCTGCCCTTCCGCTTGCGAATTTTCGAAAAGTTCCCAGACTCGCCACAAATGACCATTCTCCATCGCATCCCCAATGACTTCATTTTGCCCAAGGTGCGTGAAAGTTTCATGAAGCATTTCGTAATTGAACTGGAAACCGATGACCCATCGCTGGTCGAGAACTGCAAGCGACCCATGTCCGAGTGCTGGGAATCAAATGTCGTCTTCCGCAAACAGAAGCCCGTGCGCATCATGAACAAGACCGCAAAGGTGCGCGCCTCCGGAAGCAGTCTCCGCAAGCTGGCCATCACCCACATCATCAAGTGAGTATCCACACATTAGTGTGTTAGAGGTGAATTAATTCAATTACCATCTCGTTTGCAGTGACAGCAACAATCAGCGCCTGATGCTTGGCGACTCGGCCATGTTGCCGGTGGTGGGCACCAAGGGCGGGCTCAAGTCGCAGGGCACCATCACGCACTCGAAGCCCTGGCGAGTGGACCAAAAGAAGTAAGTGGCCTTTGCCCGAAACAAGGGGCCTGATTCGTTTGATGTGTGTACGCTATCAATTCGCAGATTCGGCTCCCGCTCCATACGTCGCAGCGTGCGCTCCGGCTCCATCAAGCTGAAGCAGACCTACGAGCATCTGATGGAGAACGGCGACATTGCGGCCGCGCCGCGCGCCAACTCCGGCCGGGCCAGGCCCCATGACCTGGACATCAAGCTGCTGCAGGCGAAGCGCCAGCAAGCTGAGATGCGCCGCAATCAGCGCGAGGAAGACCTGCGCGAGAATCATCCGTTCTTTGACACGCCCCTGTTCCTGGTGCCCCGAGAGAGTCGCTTTCGCAAGATTTGCCAAAAAATCGTTCATGCCCGCTACGATGCGAGGCTCAAGGATCCTTTGACTGGCAAGGAGCGCAAAGTGCAATACAAGAGTTTGCAGTAAGTAATGTAATTTATTTAAACACCTCCATTTACACGATGTATGTATATGTTTTGTTCTGAAAGTGTTTGTAAACTAGGGGACTAGGAGATGGCCTGAACAAACATTTCAACCTCCTTGCATTCATACATACATACATCAATTCACACACACATTCATTTTACCCAGGGATTGGGCATAGAAACTAACGTAAAGTTTGTCGTATTCGATTTGCGGGTTTTATTTCTCGATAGTTCGGGTTGCGTCTGCTTTATACTTGCTTGTTTTAATAGTCTCCGAGATATAGCAAGAAAAAAAGGTTGACATCAATTTGTGTCGAATGAAAGATATAGCAAGATATGGATTAGGTTCAAGGTGTAAAAGAATATTCAGTGAATATTAGAGTTCAGTTCAATATAAACAAAAAATATTTTATTAAATATCACTTTCCAACCATAATACTCAAAAGTTTGCAATAACAGTTTTTAATTAATAAAATGTGTTTATGATTTGAGAATTAAAAAATTCAACACAGAAATTCATGAATATATAAAAAGTAAAGTTAATATAAGCATTAAACAAGTCTATTCAATGTCATTTTCGGACTACTACAACTGCTATCATCAGAATTATTTTGTTTGTGATTTTTTGGATATTACTATCTCTATATTCGACTGTTCGAAATTCAATTCACACAAAGCGAAATTCATGGAATATTTCGAATTGTGCCTAAAGAGAACAATTTTACATATGCAATTATCATAATCGTCGTTTATATTATGTTTTCTTTGCTTAGTAACTTTCTGGGTCTGGTCACGTACCTGGACTGGGTAATGATTTTTGCCACCACTCTCTCGTGCATCTCGATGATGTTCGAGACACCGAATTATCGTTTGATGAATCACCCGACGCTTCAGATCGCTGAATACGGCTTTGTTATATTCATGAGCCTCGAGCTGGCCCTTAAGATTCTGGCGGATGGCTTGTTCTTTACGCCCAAGGCATACATCAAGGATGTAGCTGCAGCGCTGGATGTCTTCATCTACGTGGTATCCACGTCGTTTCTCTGCTGGATGCCCCACAACATACCCACCAATTCGGCGGCCCAGCTGCTGATGATACTGCGCTGCGTGCGTCCATTGCGAATCTTCACGTTGGTGCCGCACATGCGAAAAGTTGTCTACGAGCTCTGTCGTGGCTTTAAGGAAATTTTATTGGTATCCACGCTGTTGATTCTGCTCATGTTCATTTTTGCCAGCTACGGAGTACAGCTTTACGGCGGTCGTCTGGCCCGCTGCAATGATCCAACGATACCCCGTCGTGAGGACTGTGTTGGGGTCTTCATGCGACGCGTCTTTGTCACCAAAATGAAGCTGACACCGGGTCCAGACGAGTCCTATCCAGCCATGCTGGTACCGCGAGTCTGGGCCAATCCGCGGCGCTTTAACTTTGACAACATCGGTGATGCGATGCTTACGCTCTTCGAAGTGCTCTCCTTCAAGGGCTGGCTGGATGTCCGTGATGTCCTTATCAAGGCCGTTGGACCGGTAATGTCTTCACATCAAGCATCATCCCGTTATATTCTGATGGCACATTTACCCTTTCAGATTCATGCCATCTACATTCATATCTACATATTCTTGGGATGCATGATCGGCCTGACCCTGTTTGTGGGCGTGGTCATTGCCAACTACTCGGAGAACAAAGGCACAGCCTTACTCACCGTCGACCAGCGCCGATGGTGCGACCTTAAAAAGCGTCTCAAGATCGCGCAGCCGCTTCATCTGCCACCGCGTCCGGATGGACGAAAGATTCGTGCCTTCACCTATGACATTACGCAGCACATTATCTTCAAGCGGGTCATCGCTGTGGTGGTGCTCATCAACAGCATGTTGCTGTCCATAACGGTGAGTTCAAAGTTCAAGCTGCCTGCTGCGTGAACTTGGACTGACTCAGTTATCAATTTGCAGTGGATCAAGGGCGAAGTACACACGGAGCGTCTGGTCATTGTCAGTGCCGTGCTGACCTTTGTTTTTGTCATCGAAGTGGTTATGAAGAACATTGCATTTACACCCCGAGGATATTGGCAATCTAGGCGCAATCGATACGATTTACTGGTCACCGTTGCTGGCGTTATCTGGATTATACTTCAAACCATTCTCAGGGTATGGCCAAAGAGCCTAACAATCATTTGATAGTCCCTCTAATCTTGGTATATTTTCAGAATGATTTATCGTACTTCTTTGGGTTCATGGTAGTTATCCTGCGCTTCTTCACCATCACCGGAAAGCACACTACACTGAAGATGCTCATGTTGACCGTGGGTGTCTCCGTGTGCAAGTCCTTTTTCATCATCTTTGGAATGTTCCTGTTGGTCTTCTTTTATGCACTGGCCGGCACCATTCTATTTGGTAAGCCGGTAAACCATTTCGACAATAAGGACCTCGTTTCTATTTTATCTACTTTGGTCTAGGCACTGTCAAGTACGGAGAAGGCATTGGGCGACGGGCGAACTTTGGTTCTCCGGTCACCGGTGTGGCCATGTTGTTTCGCATTGTAACCGGAGAGGATTGGAATAAGATCATGCACGATTGCATGGTTCAGCCGCCGTACTGCACCCTGGGAGGGAATTACTGGGAAACGGATTGCGGCAACTTTACAGCTAGTTTAATATATTTCTGCACATTTTACGTGATAATTACGTACATTGTCCTTAATCTGCTAGTGGGTAAGTCGTCACATTTTGGTTTCCACTTTGGACACTCCTTATGACACTTGTCTTCCAGCTATCATCATGGAGAACTTCTCTTTGTTCTACTCAAATGAGGAGGATGCCTTACTGTCCTACGCAGACATACGCAATTTTCAGAACACTTGGAATATTGTGGATATCCATCAGCGAGGTGTTATCCCTGTGCGCAGGGTGAAGTTTATTCTGCGGCTTTTGAAGGGCCGCTTAGAGTGTGATCCGCAAAAGGATCGGCTGCTCTTTAAGTATATGTGCTACGAGCTGGACAAGCTGCACAACGGCGAGGATGTAACCTTTCACGATGTCATCAAGTAAGTCCGGCTGTTTCCAAAGGGTTCCACGATATTTGTTAACAACATTTTTCATGTTTCAGTATGCTGTCCTATCGGTCTGTGGACATACGGAAAGCGCTTCAGCTGGAGGAGCTGCTGGCGCGTGAGGAGTTCGAGTACCTTGTGGAAGAGGAGGTGGCCAAAATGACAATACGTACCTGGCTCGAAGGTTGTCTCAAGAAGATACGGGCACAAAATGCTAGTGTAAGCACTCTTGTTTCATTTCTTTCCATTTATTTAAAGTGTCTGATATTTGTGACTGATCTCAACAGAAACAGCAAAACTCCCTTATTGCCGGACTGCGGGCCACCAACGAGCAGCTTGTGATGCGGCCCAACGTGCAGGAGGACAAGACGCCCGGTGGGGTATTGGACAAATCAGCCATAAGCACAATAAGTGGAGCGGTGGCCGGCACCTGCCCGCCTACAAGCGACGCGTTCTCGCCAACGTTAAGCTCGACGGAGAACGAGGAGAAGGACGCCAGCAGCAGTGCAGTGGTGCTGCCCCACACAGACCTGCACGTGTCCGGTGTCCGACATGTCATGGCGGTGGGTAAGCGGGCGTTTGCCCTGAATCGCAGCGACTCCACGGGCAGCTCGGCGGGGCGAAAGTTTCTGGCACCCACTTCCAGCGATCCACAACAGCGATCCACGCTGAGCGATAAGGAGCGACTGCATATTAGCAGCCAGCAGCGTAAAAAGAATTCGATGACCACTCTGCCACATATGGCCCAGCTGGGTCAGTTGGGCAAACAGCGGGAGCCAAACAAATCGTCCAGCTTCTTTTCCCAGCTAAACAGCGAGATCGGTCAATTTTACTACCCATCAATTAACGCCACTGCGTCCGCACTGCACAGCTTTGGAGATCACCATCAGCATCATCA
This sequence comes from Drosophila micromelanica, assembly GCA_004143825.1. Taxonomy (NCBI): domain Eukaryota; kingdom Metazoa; phylum Arthropoda; class Insecta; order Diptera; family Drosophilidae; genus Drosophila; species Drosophila micromelanica. The sequence continues at coordinate 10,967 of SCDY01001490.1, forward strand.
CGTGGCGCTGAGCAGCCCCTCGGCCATAATAAGCCATCTGATCGGTGGCACCGGAAAACTACTGCCGTTCAACAATCAGGCCAATGCCGTCTACGAGGTGCACGACTGGTGGCAAGAGCAGGTCCTGTGTCCACAGACCAGCGATGATGAGGTTTAGGAAACAGTCAACAGCAAAGTCATTGCCATTAAATTAGTGAATATTGTTTATTATTTTATTATTATCATTGTTTCAACCTGTTCACGTACTGGGAACAGATTGTTGCGCAGTAGGTTTTTACGTGTTGTATTTTAGTATATTCAACAGTTTCAAGGAAAACACATAGAACAAATTCGTTTGTGTTTACATGAAAAAAAAAAAAATAAAACAAAATAGTTTTGTTTGAATTTTCAGTAGAGAACTCAACTGTAATGTGTGTAAAATTGCTATTGCTATTTAATAATTGTTGTTTTTTTTTTTTGTTGTTAGATTTTCCATTTATGGGTTGCAAATTAAAAGATTCGTATTTTCAAACTGCTGCAAAATCGTTGAAATTAATTTTATATATGTGATAAGATTCACCCATAGTTCAAAAATGTAGCTCAAATGTTAACAATCCAACTTTAAAACGGCCAAGAAAATCATTTTTATAGAGCTTCCACAACATAAGAGTTATTATTATTTGTATTATTTCTTCTGATTGGAAATTAAAATACTCCACCATTATATCCAGGTTCAAATACCAGGCTAGAGTATAGACGTGTTATCTTAGCCAAAGGCCTTGTTTATCAGTGCTATTAACAAAAGTTAGATTAATTGTTCATAACTGAATGCGCTACAACTACGAAAAATAATACTAATAATAATGTTAACACAATAAATATAATAAAACTATTAATATCTTACATTAAATAATTTTGGTAAATTTAAACGATTTGCTTGTGCCTTTACTTTGAATTAGGTTCCACCTTCATTTTTGTCTATATCGGTCTCTCGTTTAAGACACGTCTTTAAGTTATTGCTACATGTACATTTACAATAATTTCTGGTATATGTTGTTAAGTATATTATTTTTGTAGAAATCTTAAGAATAAATAAATTGTCAAGAAAACGTGCATTTATTGGTATACGAATATGTTTCTTATTAAATAGTATCTTAATAGTCAGAAAAATACCCCGTTTAAAAAAAAATCAAATTCTATCGGGACAGACCTCATACTGTTTTGTTTTTAAAGTTCAACGTATTAATCAAATAGTATTTATTTTCATATATATTTATGAATTTTTCATTATCAAAGACAGTCTAACACTTTTACGAAACGCATATTCTAAAACTGATAAATAAATAATGTTTACTAGCCGCTTTCGAAGGATGCGTTGTCCACTGAGGAAAAACTGAGCAAAGGTTCGAGTCCCAGGCTAGCGTATATATGTAGTCTTTGTCTTAGCTGAAGGCTCAAACAGAGCTATGTTGATATTATCAATGTATATAGTATATTAAGAATAATAATATTTTTGGCTATATGAATATGTAAATCAGTTATTTGTGAAAATATATTAAGATTTTCTTTGAATTTCAATGCAATGAGTATAAAATTCCTTAAGCTGCGAATATTTAATATGCGTGAACGTGGGAGCATATATATTGGCAACAGATTTCGTTTGTTTTTAGCATCAACATTTGAAACGTGCCTTTTGGTCTTTTCCTTTCGCTGTTCGTTTTTGATGCGCTTTAATCTATATACAGACATATGTGGGCATGACTCTTGCCAAACTGCCAGTCTGGTTGGCAAATTGAAACGCGGCGGTTTGCGTTTGGACACGCGTACGCAGTTAAGCAGTTACATACTTATATATATACATATGTCCGTGGAAGGTATTTCATGTGAAATGGCTGCTGGCTAATGGAACTAGTGAACTATTTCAATATGGCATACATATCTGTATGTATGTATAAATGTTGTCCGCTCTTCCTCTGTTCATTCGTGCATTTTTGAATGTGGGTCCTGGGTTAAACTCACGACGCATTATGTTTTTGTTTTCCAGATGCATCTTGTGACATTTGTGTTTGTTAAAGTTTCATGTGTATACACAATTATAGGGTTTGGGGTATCTTCAGGTCGGGTGCCCTCGTCCAAAGCATTCATACATGTTTTTTGTGTTAAATTTATTTATTCTGTTATGCTCATATGCATAATTTTTTATGAAGATGACAAAGACTCCTGTGGATGGATTGAACATCGGACACCAACACAAAGAACAAATATTTCTTTGTGAAAATGCTAAATTTTTTTTAATATAAACTCAGTTGTTTGACATATCTTACCTCTTTTTCAGTTAGAATTAAACGAAATGGACTAAATGGATGTGAAACGTTGCCATAATTTATGTACACAAACAAAATAGATATCTCAAATTAATTTAATTAATTTATTATTAAAATGTGATTAATTCAAGAACCTGATTTTGCTCAAGTTACTGGAATTCATGAATCAAGACTGATTTGACATTGTTTCAATTTTATAATAAATCTAAATCTGATTTATTTTTGTTTATTTTTAGAGTAAAAGCATGTATCTTACTCACATCTGTATTTTTTTGTTAAGTGTTGAATATTGATTTCTTTTACTTGATGGCTGGTATCAATATTAGTGTAAAATGATATGTTTCTGACCCATTTTTCAGTGAAGACTGTTGCCAAAATTACGTAAATTTAAACAAACATTTTCTTCAATAACATTTTTGCAATAGATTATTTAAGTGCTAAAGTATTTGCAAATGTTCACGTGAATTAAATTTACTCTAATAATCTAGGAGATAATAATAAAAAATCTGACGTTTTGTCCGCATATTTTAAGAAAATAGGACATTATGTCGATCAATTGAAATAATCCTATATTCCCGAAATTTTCAAGATGACGGCGTTTATTTTGACTGCGAGTAACTCTCATCTAATTTAATTGATTTAAATAAATAGTTTTGTTTAGGAAAATTTTAGTAAAACCAGATATTATTTAAAAGAACTCATAATTTTATGTGCAATAGATTAAATTATAATATTAATAATTACTTAGCAATTAAACTCTTAATTACGTTTTGAGTTACACAAAGTATGAAATAATTTAGATAAAACAGTTAAAACTAGTAATTTAGAAATAAGAAATGGATAATAAATTAAAAGTAATTAAAATTGTAATATTCAACGAGTTTTACTTCGAGTTTGGTTTTAAATAAAGTTTTCTTTTAACACTAATTCGATTTTAATTTAATAATCAATAAGTTTTAAATTGCCTTTTGAATGGGATTAATATGGATTGGGGATGTACCCCACTGGCTATACCTTGTACACAAACGCTCTAAATGCTGGGCCGCAATTTTTGTACTATTGCTTCTAAGAAGTCCCCCTTATAAATGGTGGCACTAACTTTAAAGCGAGAAGGGTATGCACGATAATATTTTCCAAGTTCAAAGTCCTTAGTTTCAGTAGCGCGAACGAGTTCAAATAAAACACAAAACGTAGACATTGCAAGTCGCGTATAATACTAATAGCACAATTATTTTATACCAATCATACAATTAATACACAATACAAAAACGTAAGAAAATTGTTAGCATTTCCGAGCGGTAAAAAACATGTTCGGATTCATGTCCGCAACAGTTGATTAAATGGCTTATTAAATGGGCTACGTGCGCTGCGGGCCCTTCGTTAGTCAAATGAATTAACCCGTCACTGACCTGGGCGCGCGATAAGTTATGTCTTATGCAAGCCTGGCCAGAAGTGCATGGAACAAGCGCGTGCTCTTAAATATGCATGTGCACCGAAAGTATGCCGCTTCTCACAGGGAATTTAAATTTAGACATCAGAATGCAAATTTTTGGTATACGTTTCAGTACAGGCGCCATCAATGATGACTTAAATACTAAACACTGCGTCCGGTTAAAGGTAGTATCGGGGGCGTCGTCAAGCTGTACGCACGCTGTTCGACCAACTAAAACTATATTCATCGTTGAGGTCAGCCTTACCTTTTGTGTAGAATAAAGCAACACCTGAACGCGATGAGGCTGCTCATACTATGTCTTTTCATCGCTACGGGGGCAGCGTTCACGCTCTTTGGACCGCACATTCGTATTAAACCTGGCTATAAGCCCAATGAAATAATATTACATTTTCGCAATCCCTGCAATAACAAGACCAGCCTTACAACTCTGAAGCCACCGCCAACGCCACCACCATGCAAATACCATCCCACAACACCAAATTGTGAACATCGCTATCCAACGACTAAATATCCCCCATATACTAAAGCATCAAGCACCTATAATCCTTTCACGTCAGAGTCGACTGAACCACATAGCAGCTCCCACAAACCAACTACTGTCAAACCAACAGGTCCAAGCAGCTCAACAACTAGCCACAGTTCCGAGAAACCAACAACCCACAAACCAACTTCTGTCAAGCCAACTGGACCCAGCAGCTCAACAACTAGCCACAGTTCCGAGAAACCAACAACCCACAAAC
>SCDY01001490.1:15642-47264 GCA_004143825.1 Drosophila micromelanica
TAGCCACAGTTCCGAAAAACCAACAACCCACAAACCAACTACTGTAAAGCCAACTGGACACAGCAGCTCTACAACTAGCCACAGTTCCGAGAAACCAACAACCCACAAACCAAGTACTGTCAAGCCAACTGGTCCGAGTACCACTACAACCAAGGAAAAACCCACTGGACACAGCACCACAACAACTAAGGTAAGCTCCCACAAACCAACTTCTCATAAGCCCACGTCGGTAAAACCCACTGGACACAGTACTACATCTACTAAGGAAAGCTCACACAAACCAACCACCCAAAAGCCTACGTCAGTAAAACCCACTGGACACAGCAGCACAACAACTACGGAAAGCTCTCACAAACCAACGACTCAGAAGCCCACGTCGGTAAAACCCACTGGACACAGCACCACAACTACTAAGGCAAGCTCACACAAACCAACCACCCAAAAGCCTACGTCGGTAAAACCGACTGGACACAGCACCACAACTACTAAGGAAAGCTCTCACAAACCAACGACTCAGAAGCCTACGTCAGTAAAACCCACTGGACACAGCACCACAACAACTAAGGAAAGCTCTCACAAACCAACGACTCAGAAGCCCACGTCGGTAAAACCCACTGGACACAGCACCACAACTACTAAGGAAAGCTCTCACAAGCCAACGACTCAGAAGCCCACGACGATAAGGCCAACTGTTCCACACACTACTTCAATTCCGACCACCGAATCTCTGCCACCGTTCAATATTTTATAGGTTGAATGATGAGCAAAGTTTTCTTCAGATGTGTTGAATTTGCCCTTGTCAGAATGCCCCCAAATTTTGGAAAAATATTTTACCTTTAGTTAATCTCATTTGTAAATATTGTTACAAATAATAAATATATTTTGTTTTGTTCAGTTTATGTAATATTGTATTTATTCTCTGTTTATTAATATATATGTATGTATATACATATTTGTATCTAAATAAACTTCTATCTATATATACAAAAAATTTTAAACAAAAAAACCAAAATGCACAAAATACAGAGTTTTATTAAAATGCCGTTTTTGTAAACTGGGTTAGTTTTTGTAAACGAATACAAAATAATTTCATTTAGGCGTACAAGTCTTTTTGTTTGCTTTTGGATTGGATATTATAAATCTTAAATAAAAACTCTTGTTTCTTATTTGGTCACAAAGAAAATTCCCGCAATAAATAATACACACACACACAATAACACATCAATTCTTTCCAGACATACCGCGTTTTTAATGGTATATCCACCATGAAATTAATATTCAGAATCATTTTCAGAATCATATTGGTATCTGATAAAAACTGTCTTTTTTAAAAGCGCCCAAAAGTATGCAGTATATTTTCGTGCTCACTCTAATTTTTTTGTTGCATTTGAATTAGTAGTAAATTTAATATTGTCTGATTTATATAAAATATTTCTATACGAAGTGAAATTAGTATATTAGGCTTGTGGCTGTATATCCCGGTCACGCCCAATAAAACGCCACCCATCGCTTTTGAAATGGGATCACCAAATTTGGGATATATTTAACGGGAATGCTCCCCTAAACATCATTTTTTTCTTTTAATTTTGTTTTCACAATTTAAGAGCTGGAATTTTAAAATTTAGCAGACACTTTTTATGACCTATTCGCACATCAAACATCAAATTTTGTCCACTTTCACTTCCGATTCTACAAATTACAAAAATCGCCATTTTTCCAAAATAATTAACACCGTTTTTGTCGGTTATATACTGTTAATGAGAATTGAGGTGTCGGCTACACCCGACAGAAATGTTCTTTCTAGAAAATCTTATTAACTCTCCGGATAATTTATTTATTGGATTTAATTGAAATATAGGTGTAGGCTATTTATGAAACTGTTATCCATAGTTAAAGGGTATAGAAGTTGTAAATTAAAAGTGCTTGGCGTTCCTACCCATGAAATAACATTCAATTTAATCTACAAATATAAAATTTGTTTATAACTGTTTTGAACATATATTATGTGAGAATCGGAACACTACCTCAAACGTCTTCAATGCTCAGATGGAAATGTTATTATCCAGCATGTTGTCATCTTCGGTTTCCAAATCAGAGTCGACGTTTTCCCAATCACACAGGGCTGGGTATTTTCTGCTAACCCGAAAGGCGCATTTGGACGCTGTTGGTCCCGTTTGGTAGATAGGCTCGTTGTAAACGTTGTTATAGTCGTAGTTGCACGTCAAAAGGAACTGCGATCTGTTGGCGTTGGGGTCGAAGAAGCTAACGGCAGCGCATCCTACATGATGAACCTGGTCCCCAACTAACATAGTAAAGTGTCCGATCTTTTTGCTGCATATGATATGTATTCATTGTGGAAGCAGTGAGCGTAGAGTGTTGGAGTTTTCAACTTACCCTTCTGGGTGCGGGCGATAGCTGTCAATGAAGCTTTGATTTGCGTCCTTATACTCACGGTACCAATTGATCACAAAGGACTTCATGCGCCGCGAGTGCGACTTGAACTCCCGACCAATCCAAAAGTAGCCAATGTTCTGTCCACTGATCTTGAACCGGGGTGTATTGCGGCATGCGTCATGTGCCAGCTGACAACGCTTGGCATGCAGCGCAGCCATCCGCTCCAGCTCTGCGTCCCATCTCAAGAGTGGCATATTTGAGGCGGCTTGGTATCCAGGCACCTCGCCTGCAGCGATTGTCGAGCGCACCAAATTGTGCATGTCCAACAGAAGCTGACGACGACGATCGCTCATATAAAGGAGCTTGGGATTGGAGCCGCAGTTTGCCCCAAAGCTGCCGTTATTCCCGCAGGCTATGTTGGGCAACTGCAGCACGTGACTGCCATTATAGCTTTCGCATAGGTCAGGTGCACAAAAGTCTTCCGGCGTGACGGTTGCTGCAGCTCCCTCCAAGCCGCCTAGCTGCGTCGCCAGCAGCACTGCAGCCAGCAGAAGAAGAGGAGTCCACTTGCTAGACAATCTCGGCATGGCCACGGTCAACCAGCAACTGAGCTTCGCTCGAACGTAGGCGTAGTCTTATGAATTGTGGTGATGGTGATGTTGATGTCAGGCCCAAAACCTGATCGCACGCTGCTTAATGTATATTGAATATTCATTCATTCATATATTCGCTGGCGTCTTCTATTCCAGCCCTGGCCTGAGTATTTCTATTGTGCCAAGTGTCTAGCGTTGCCCTCAGGCAACTTCCGGAGCGGTTGCAGTGCATTAGCGAACCGGTTTGATTGCTGCCAAAAGCGCCTTATCGTCGTGTTTCATAAAATTACTGTAATCAACAACCAGCAACTGTGGGAAATATGCTTGCCTCAAGGTAAGCGGCGATAAATCGCTAGGTTGGGGATTTACTGGTTACTAACTATTATAATGATCTATGAGCATAAACAGAAATTAAGAGAAATTACCCGGGAATGGCCGACTGTGAAGTACCCTGTACCCAGTTCTCCATACTGCCGGAACTTTCATCCGATCGCCCGATATTTCGATTATACAACTATTAATTTTAAAGATATGAACAAAAAGCCTTTGATGACAATATTTGGAAAATTTATAAAATTATCCCAAAAAAAAAAAAAAAAAAAAAAAAAATATTTTTTATTATTAAAATAAAAATATTATTTTTTTTATATAAAAAAAATTTTTATTTTTAAGTTTTCTATAGTTTTTAACTTCTAGTTATCATATCATATATGTATATCAATAATGTATATTCTTTATGGGGATGCAAGTGCACAAGCCAATTTACCCTTGTTTACAAATTTGTAATGGGTGCAATTTTTTAGAAAAAAACGTTGTCAGTAACGTGATTGGAAGCAAAGTGGCGATCATAAAAGCTACGATGTAAGTATATACAAATGAATTAATAGTCACAAGTGTCCGACTAGGCGATACTCTCTGTCCATATATTTTTGAACTGAAATGCATACACAGAGAAATGTACGTGGGGCCTGCCCGTTACAGGCACTTACATAATTTTATTGGTTACAAAATGTGAAATAAACTAGAAGATAACACACCCATACGTAGCTCCGAGCTACAGTAACATATAATTACACCTTATGTCATTTATACAGAACAACTCACGTAGATCTTCCGTCCGAACCTTACGCAGCTGCTGGGCTTCTTCTCACTACTACGGAAATGCATATTTAAAATACTTTCGTGTGTGTGTATGTACACAGTGAGAAAAACCAGAGTCTACAATCAGTTCAGAGTGTTCTATGGCTATTTATGGATATTGATGTTGCGTGTGGTGTTATAGAATATATATTTTAAATTATGTTGAAACTTATATGGCTTAAAAGTTCACGGATATGGATACATGTTATAGGATCAGATATGTTTTCTTCTGCCTGTTACAAACATTTGTTCAAAATCATAATACCCACTTTACCTTTTTTCCATGGGTTTTAAGTCTTAATCCACACTGGGTAAATAAGTCTGCACTTCAATTCATCTTATTTCGCGGTACAAATTAAACATGGTCAGGAGATTTTTTTTTTATAAATTATACATTTTTTTTTTCGTCTTTAAACGTAATTACTGTATGTATATGAATCAACTAAAATCTGCAGAATCATATATATAAAATAACATTTTTATTTGACTATTGTGAGCATAAACTGTTCTGACGTATTTTCCCTATAAACTGTGACTAAATTATTACAAAGTTCACGGAACTCATTTTTTTTTAATGGCAACATTTTATTAAGATATTAAAGACAACAAATTAAGAAAGCCGTTTTTTCAGTGCAGACGTGTTTTCATTAAGTCATTCGGACTTAAATAACTCTGTGGCTTAGACAAGAGCGTGATTTAGGTGTTGTTTTACCAACTAAATTAGCTGTTTTTTTTTTAGTTAATCTGCCGGCCAAGTAGGTAGCGAGTGAAGTAAACCTGTAGCAAGAACAATATGAACAAGTGAGAAGGCTCTAGTCGGGGCCGCCCGACTAGGAGATACCCTGAATCCTGCGATCTGTGTTTATCAACATTTTCGCCCGTTTGTATTCATACATACACTCATTATGCACTCACTTTACTGGGTAGCTCCGTTTCCCCCGACTAAAGAAACGCAATCCTTGTTTTTTTTTTTTAAATATATGTATGATCGTGGTTCATCGTTCAGGACTTATTAAGAGCATTGAATGAATGTACAAACCGATTTTTAGGGTCGGAGGTGCCTCCTTCTGCCTGATACATACATTTGCACAAAACCATTATACCCTTTTTACCCATTTTCAATGGGTCCAGGGTATATTAATATAAAAAATTTATGATAATATAAAAGTAGTTAGTTATATTGTCTTTGCTTGTATGTCATGTGCGGTGTCACAATTATTAACATGATCTTTGTGATTCAAGCTAAAAAACGTTTGCTAGGGAATAGCATTTTTAGAGAGAGAGAGAGAGACGAACTATCGAGATTTGAACACATTGTTTTACGGTATTACAGTATACATCTACAATTATACTAACTAGGAGATAAAGTTTTAAAAAGTTTGTATATTCCAGTATAGCACTAGAACATGAATAATACCTGTATTCTGAAATATACGAATTTATTTTATTCGAATATAAGAGAGATTTGATTAAAAAAAATTAACATTTTATTATGAGACGGTTCGAATCGAAAATAGCAAATAGCAAATAGCAAAGTGTGAAAGATTAAAAAGTCTTCGGCTGCAGCAATTGTTTTTCCATCCTTTTGAAAACCCTTATGGTTGGTTACCCATAAGTTTCCCGTTTTTAATTGCTTACAAATAAAAATCTGCAGTTGTTTCTAACTGACAAAATCGATATCGTAGCCTGTTCTTCAGGATCACCATTGCAGCTGGTTCCTTGAAGCTTGTATATTTCGTTGACTGCATGGATTTTATGATGGTCTCTGCACTTGCTGGAGGTATACTACAATCTATGGAAACACACAAGCCGCCATTAACTGGGGCATCATTTCAACATGCTCTGAATCAGATCCGCAAATAACAGTATAGCATTGTAATTATAATTTGTATTTTATTCTGCCAAGAAACACTTTAAATTCACTATTAATAAATTTAACACAACCAACTGAGAGACTTTTTAAACATGGCCAAGCATATTTTAACATAAACAACGTCCGATCATTCCAAACAATTTTTAAGACAAGTTAAAAAATGTGTGTCGAGATTCTGCTGCAAGTCGCATTACAAGCATTTCCTTTTACGCATCCATTCAAACACATAAACAAGCACAAACGCAGCTTATGCGCTTCTTCTTTCTTTTAGTCCCACATTCAAATACATTCCATAATAACGTTCTTTGTTGTGAGCCCCCCCCCCTTAACACATTCTCAGGAATTCAATATTGATTATGAGTAAATTTGTATATATATATACCGAAGCGCAGGGCAATGCAATTTCACTCCGTTGTTTTATACTTTAACGAAAAAAGCGTAGAAAAGAGTATAATGGCAAACATACTTAACAGACAGACAGACAGACAGACAGACAGACAGAAGGTATCTCCCACACCATAAATTATATTTACACAGTTAAAAGGCTTTTATTTCAATTTAATTACTTTTGACGTTATTGTTTCCTTTACATTTTCTGTTCAAGTATCGTTATTTGTAGTATGTTTACATTTTCGACAATATGAACAAAACATTTTTACTAAGCAGTCATTTTTAACAAGTTACTTATATATATGTATATATGGAGTAAAGAAGTAAGATTTAAACACCTTTGCATTTATAATACACGTACACACACAAATACACTCTCCAAAGCTTCGACAATTAATTCTTGAATAACTTGCAAACTGCACAAAAAAATTCTCAGAGAATGTCACTTGCATAACTGCACTGCTTGCGTGTGAACTGCTTGCATGTGCACTGCTTTCTCTTGCTGCTATTTGGCTTTTACAATTGGTTTAATTTTTCTTCAGAAGTTTCGGTGTTTCTTCAACGATCCTTTTTCAATCGGTTCTTTGATTGCTTATAAATATTTATGTGAACTTAAATAATAACTGATAATCTCTTTGTAGATTTGTATCCATTTTTATTTTTAAACGGTGTTAGTTATCGATCGTTTAAAAGAAACTTGATCTGTAGATCCTTCTGCTTGTTAAAAAATTTTTGCGCGAAACCATTTCAGATTTTTTAAACATTTTCTGTGGGTTCTTGTTTTTTGATGACAAGTTTATTTTAAACAGTTTTAACGATTAATGTTATTTAAAAAATACAGTATTAGTAATTGTGGCGGAAGTGAGGATGGCTCGATTTTTAAATATTATTTGTCTTCTTGCCTATTTTTATTATTCTAGCTTCATATAAAATTGAAGAAAAAAATCAGACTCAAAACCGTTTCACTTTTTGAACAGAGTGAATAAAGTTAACCATAATGTGTAAAGTGTCCCTGTGCTAAGAGTATTTTATTCAATTGCAGACATTAGCAGATAAAGATTTTATCCTATATGCGGAAGCGGGTGTTGCCATGTCCGGAGTATTTTGGGTCCTTGGGGAAAATCGTTAGTTATCTAAATGTCATATTTGATGCCTCAAGTGAAAGCTCTAAAAATAGTTTGTAACTCTCCATATGACACGTGTAATCACGAGCATACATCCGAAGTTGGCTGTCGCTCTCTTCGTGAAGATTGCGTTTCACATTTGTTTTTTTAAATACATTTTTGGAACGTTTGTGTGTCGGAATTCGGGCGGATAGGGTAACAACTTGGACTCCCGAGCGCAAAGCCGCGGGTGAAAGCCAGTAAGTTATATGTGTATGTTTGTATGTATGTATGTATGTATGCATACATATTTCCAAGTCATATGTACATATTTCTGTTGCGTTTGTAGTTTATTTGTTAGCCACATTGCCGAAACAGTTGAGAGTTGCGCAAATTCCCTTGAACTTGCAGCATCGCAGCATTGGCGTGCAACAACAACAAAACCGAGGCAAGCCAAAAGGCCCACGTCATCGTGTTAGTGCCTGCGCGAGTCTGTCGGGTCGGGTACGACGACCCGACCGCTTTGAACACTCGACGACGATGGCGATGGCGAGGCGATGGCCAGTCGGCAGACGCAATGAGAAGCGGAAACACGAGCCAAATACCTTCCACACTAGTGATGCCGATAAGGGCGATAAAAATACTTCACTGCCAACTAACAAGTTCAATCACTAATTTGCATACGTACATGTACAAATTTATATAACATGCAGAAGGAAGCCTATAAAATATAAAGTATATATATTCGTGATCAGGACGAGCTGACTTGCTTTAACCATGTCCGTCCGTCCGCACCATCAGTGCTAGAGACTTCAACTTGAAATTTAGAATTTTTTTTTAAATGATCGATAACTCTCACAATTTTTCTAAAATCTCTCAAATTTGGTTCAAACGAATATTTTAATATTCTATAGCACCAAGACAATATATTGATAAGTTTCATCAAATTCGTTTGAGAAACACGGACGTCATTGAAGAAAAGTGCGGCAAAATTAAACAAATTTTACAAGCCAAGCAGTGCATATCGATTGTTTAGTATGAGGTACTTGAAAAGTTATTCAAGAACTAAGAACTAGTGAAGTGCGCAGTATGCGGTGTATGCTTGTAAGTATATGTGATTTTTTGCATGGATGAAAATGGGCTTAAATTCTTGTAACGGCAGCTAGTAGTCGTAATTTTCATACAAACTCAAAATTATGCTATTGAGATGTCACAAGAGCATTCAAAAGCATTCTTCGCATTACGTGTGGCTCTCTCAACCGTGATTCTTCTTGCTGGAATGTTTGGCTTAAACCTGTGTAAAAAATATTCTTCATATTGAAGTGGCTACCACTTAGATAAAAGAGAGCTTGATCTATTAGATACAAATTAAATTGCTTAAGACTCGTTCACAGTTGAAAACTGTCGGCTATGGTTTTTATTATTATTGTTTCAGTGTGCCAAAAAATCAAAAATAAATTTATACAGACAGTAAGATAGATATTTCACAAATGCAATATACTCCTTTCGAACAAGTATAATTGGTTTCGTATTTAAGTTGTCTATATAAAATACATTGGTGACGTTGCTCGTTAAATGTCGCGCATCTCTGATGCCAATGAGATCCACGATCCACACTCGACATCCACGTGGTGTTGTCGACGCTTGCGCTGCTCGGCCAGCTCCCCGCACGTGCCAGCCCGAGCAAGCGTTGCCGAGACGGCGACAACGGCGCCGACTTGACAAAGGTGCGCGTCTGTGTGAAATCTCCTTCCGTGTGCATGTGGAACTTAAGGACAGTCATTATACATATTGGCACATACATTCATAAGTACACACACACACATTAACACATACATACAGACACACTCACACATCGTGTACTATTGGCCGAGTTTTGGTCGCTGCGCCTGTTCCGATTCAGTTTCGTAGAGGACTTCGGAGGCAGTGGATTGTGCCACGCGACGGGTCACCACTGTTACAATTGTTGTCGCTCCTAGCTGCGAGTAAACATTTTGTTACCCGTGAAAAGTGAACCGTAAACAGTAAACGGAAAACCACACGAACTTGTTATCATCGACCATTGCTGTTGCCTCGCTCTCTTCGCGTTATCGTCCTTCCAGCCCTCACGTGCAGAATAGCGCCTCGCATAGTACAACCAATTGCCGTTAATATTGTTTTTGGATATATATATATTTTTTTTTGTTGTTTTTGTTGTTGGTTGCTTCACAGCGAAATAAGTGAAATGTGAACAGAGAGCTTGAGCTGCAAGCCACAAAGTGTTGTTCCAAGCTTGTTGTAAGTGCAGCCAATGCCTCCGAATACCTGTGTGGGAGTCTCAACAATCATTTGCACATACATGTGTGTGTGTGTGTGTGTGTGTGTGTGTGTGTGTGTGTGTGTGTGTCTGTGTGTGTGTGTATTCTATTTAGTGTGATACGCCTAATCATTACTAAAGCTTTGCGATTAAGGACTGAACTTCTGTGTATTGCTATTGATTGTTGCTGTTGCAAATAGAGAGAGATTAAATATCCTCCCATAGATACTATATGATATAGAGGTCCGATGTTGACGAGATGACAGTGATATCTTTAAAAAATACGGGTTTTTCAGTTTCAAATATATACAAAAAAACTATGATATTGTCAATATAAATCACTAAAAGAAATTAAGATGTAAATTATTGTATTTAACAATTGGTAGGTAAAAGGGTTTTTAGACCAACATATGACTTTGATATGCAACAAATTTGTATACATTAAATTAAACTTAAACTGAACCAGTAACCTTTTTTTTTGTGGCGCAACCAAAATGTAAAACGGAAAATGAACTCAACGCAGTCCACGTCTAATTTGAACCGAAAATAAAACTCACTACGTAATGTGCGCACACATGTGTGTACGCATATTGCCATCGACACGTTCAAAAAGAAAAACAAAAAAAAAAACAAAAACAAAAAAAATGTAAAGCAATCGGGTGTAACCGAATGAGCAATACTCAATCAGACACTAGTACCCTGAACACTATCATTATTTCCACACATCTAATATTTACAAATATCAAATTTTATAAATAGTTTAGGCCGAACCCATAAAGCAGCTGTGAAAACCATATGAAAACGTTTTAGTCGGTTCTAACCGTCAGCGCAATAATCGTTCTCAGTGTAATAACAACTAAAATGTGTACCCTGGCGTAATTAAAAAAAATCAAAAAAAAAACAAAAAAAAAGTTTTTGCAACTGGTCGGATTCGATTTAGAACCCAACCCGTCACTCGACCATTTCATTTCTGTGTGACCAAATTCAACTTAAAGTATACCACAGGCATTTCATATAATTGCAAACACCCACAAAAATTTCTAATAAGGAACGCAAATGTATACACACACACACACACACACATAAGTGTGTGTGCACACATGTGTGTACATATATGTACATATATTAAAACAGCTTGCTTTTTACATGTTTTCTTTAGAAATTTCTGTGTTTCTGAGCAAATAAAACTTTTTACAATAATATATGATAAACATTTTTGTAATTTGTGGGTGTCGGGTGTCGAGTGTGGGCGTGGCCCTGTTTATCCCCGATCTTTAAAGGAAGTCATCAGCAGTCTACCTGCAAATGTTGCTGACTATATATGTAGAGGAGCACACAGAAAGCCAATATACCTCCTTTCACTTCGTGAACGATTATAAAAATATACCATAAAAAAGAATTACCCTTTTGCACTCCATTTTTATCCTTTTTCAATGGGTACAGCGTAAACTTAGCCATATAGTATGCAACAGCAACAAGCAACAATCAACAGTAAGAAGCAACATTTAGCGACATCTGCATCTGCATCTGTTTCAGGGCATTTCCTGTGTTCGGATTCCACTGAAAACCGCGAAAGCTAATGAAAGTAAACCAAACTTATCCTGGCACACTTACATAGACGGCAAGAGCAGAGGTTAGGCGTATCGAGGCTTATGCGCCCACAACCCAAATCCCACATTTGCGCCTACATCGCGCATCAAAGGCTCTAAGTAGCAGCTAACAACAGGTAAGTTCGGCAATATAAATAAACGACCATCTGTTCTCTCAGCGGCATAAAAATGCTGTTCTGTTTATTGAAGATATTCATCATTTAATTACTAGCGAATGCTGTGGCGACTTCTCAGGGTAGCAGATTATCAGCCAGCAGCCGCAATCTGGACGGCTAATCTTGTAGCTTCAACAAACAAACAAAAAAAAAACATTGCATACTTTTGGCACAACATTTATTTTTGTTGGGACAGATTTTATTTTTAGCCTGTGGCATTGAGGAGACCTAATTTTTGTTGTTGTAGGGCTGAAACACGAAATCATATATGTTTCCGTTTATACTGGGAACAGAATCTGATGTTTTTCACTTTGCATAATTCAGTCTCTATTAGCTGCAATGTCTTCAGTTAAAATTCTAGAAGGGATAGTATTTCTGATTAAGGTAAAGGCAATTGTTGCCTATTCTTTTTAGCACTGTTTACATTCCACTGTCAGGGAGTTCCAGGATCTTTGCATATTGAGCTGCTAAGGACATCCAACGACCAGTTTGGTGAGACAGTGAAAGTGTAAAAAATATAAAGATTCGTGGTATTCCCTCTTTTGGTTAGTGCAGACTTCAATTGCACGCACGTACGCTTGATAGGTCGGCTTTTGTTTGCTTTCATAAAAAAGGTCCAACACCCTAGATTATTAATGTACAATTTTAAAAGGTGTGTAGGGTCACGAACACACAGGTGTAAGCTGTTATAACTGCAAAAAAAAAATGGAGTGGAGCGAGAAACCAATCATTATACCGTGTACCCATTGCAGATGGGTCTATTCCGATCTTAGAAAACGTTGGCGAATTTGAAAAAATTTAAAAGTATTATCTCGTAGATAATTGTCACAAAATTTGGTATATACGGTATTATAAAGCATAAAAATGTTACTTTTTGAACACTTTCTTCGTAATTAGGGAGACATATTTTGCTTTTCTTTTACATACTACTATTTGTATTTTAAAGTTTCAGATGCACAGCTGAGAATGGCAATTCGCGGCTTAATTTAGGGTATATCCCAGTCGAGTGCACCCCACTAGAGTACTCTTACCCTTTTTTATGTATTTTTGTGCACGATATTTTTATTCTCTGTGCGCAACACATTTTGTTGGTTTCTTTACATAGCCTGTTTTTTTCGGTTTTCAATGTTGACAGTTGTGCTTAAATGTGTTAAAACGGGTTCTTATAAATATATATGTATATGTATTCAGACATAAGGGTCACACAAATGTATAATGCATTACTAGTAGTTCCTTGTTCCTTTGTAAATTTAAGCAACTTTTTCACAACACTTGTTCAGGTATATGGAAAAATTTACACATAATAGAAGCTGGAAGTATGAATATCTTACATCCCCCAAATTCCGATGTCTGCTAAATACCTTATATTGTCAATCGCATTTGCATGTTATAGGGACTTTCTTAATAAACCTGTTCATATTTAATGTTGAAACATGAGCTATTTATTGTTTCCAATAGCAGGAAACAATTAATGATGCTAAATTAAGTAAACAGCCGTTAAATTTATGGAAATGATTCCATTAAATACCAATAAGTTGGAGAATTGTCAGAAGAAGCACACAAAATTATTTATAGAAAAAAGCTTATAATGAATTGCAGGGCAATGATACAGAACATATTACATTTATATTTATTGTATGTATATTGGCTATGGTTATGGTTATTTCCTTAGAAATTTCCATTGAGGTCTAATTTGAGAGGCAACAGATATTTTTAAATACTTATTTTTTATCAATATATATATATTTTTTTTTGAAACCCAAAAGTTTAGAAGTTTTTCACACGACAATTTGTGTTTGATCCGATTTCAAATTTGTTTTAACAGGGGAGCCGACACAAAAAATAATAATATAAAAATATATAAATTTATAATGTGCATTGAACGATTGTAGAAGATAACGATAAATATACTGTGGGGCCGGAATTTCTCGGTCTTTAAGGAAATCATTAGTTATCTATCTGTCGAATCTGATGCCTTTGCAAATGCTTTTCAGCGCTCTATTTGACATGGGTGATCACAATTAGCTATATTTTGACACTTTTAATAGACTGCTATATTAATTTAATTTTTGTCGATTGCTCTCATCTCCGATATATCTGAGAATTACAGGTATCATTGTCGTGTAATTACAGGTGGTTTTTTTTAGAGATAAAACAGACAAAGTTTTAACATTACTTGGGGTTGCGTGGCATTTCCATCAAATCGATATATCTATGACAGTTTTAAAGTTTAACGATATTTTTGAAATCCGAGAAAATTCCAAAACTTTGGAGGTGGAGTTGAAAAATTTGGCAAACAGGTTGCTGATGAACTCCTGTAAAAATCAATACTTTTCTAAATTAACAACTAGCTTAAAATTCGTTTAAAGCTATTTTTCGACGGTTAGCGAACATTGCGCAGTCGGTTACACCCGACTGGTGCGTTTATTGTTTTTGTGCAAGGCACGTCTGCTAATCCTGTTTTGTTCGTTGTAATTTTCTGAGAGTTGCAGCAAAAAGAGAGCAACGCCTGCCTGCCTGCCTGGTTGACTGCCTGGCTGCCTGGCTGCCTGTGGCACTCAAATGCGACGCCAGTGCATGCGCGGGCTATTTTCTGCACTGTTCCTGTCTCTGGTCTCTGGTCTAACACACGGTACATGCGCTATGCGCGCACTGAAATGCCTGCAACCAACCACCTTGACGTTGATTTGACACACTGCTTTCAGCGAGTGTGTGTGTGTGTGTGTGTGTGTGTGTGTGTGTATACATAGAAGATATTTATTTTGATTTTGTTATCTTATGTACTTGTTGGGTGCATCTACTCGGCGAAACCCGTTTTCAATGGTGAGAATACCGTTGGGTTCCTGCTCACAATCGTTTTTTGGCGATTGCGTCCATGAATAATCGATAGGACTCGACAGCTGATTCTATTTGCGTTCAGAGTCTATTTAAACTTGCCAACAGCTGCTGTTTGTATTGTTGTGCATCAAAATTCCATTTTGCAAAAATACAAATTGTCCGACTAATGCCGCTGCCGCTGAATGCAATTTATAATACCCATTTCAAGTTGGCGCAATTGCACAAATTGGCAATGCGCACAATGAAAAGATGGATGTGGATGTGGATGTGGATGTGGATGTGTGTGCGATGCATTTCAGGGATTTAAATAATGAAGCGACTGGGCTTTTGTATATGTTGCCAGCAATGTAGTTCATATTTATAGGCTTTTATTTTTGATTTCCCTTTTTATTTCAACAGATACTACATAATGCAAAATAACAAGTGTCTCAATGGTTTTTTAATCACTGATTAAATACAAAAAACAAAAATGAATTAATACCCTTTTGTTAACTGTATTTTCATGAAAAAAACAACTTAATTTTTATTGAGTACAATTCTATAGAATTTATCTACATTTGATCGACTGTTTCTATAAAATATATCTTGTAAAATCTGGAATACCTTGTTATATAGGTAACACTGGAAAGCTTTATTTTTATACTTTCGATTAGGAATACGTGCATACGAAAATAAACTGCTCCGTGAGATAATTACCAATATTGAACATCGTGCAGTATCTTCACACTGCAACTAAACGAAATTCGTAGAAAGAAATCTACTAAAAGATATTTCCCATCACCGTTAGTGCCACACGGAGTAGTTGAAATTCTGGAACACACAAAATGGGACCACAAATAAAACGTGCATCGTTTCACGTTCCCCATTCTCGACCGCATAGGGCTCCGTTACCGTTAGTCAGCAAAACCATCAGAAATTGGCGAAATTGATTACATTATTCAGCAAAGTAGTTGAAAATTAGGCTCACGAACACTTCACAGTCGCATAAATATACAAGTTAGAACATTTCTGTAACTAAAGTATTCAATGTATATATACATGGGTGTATATATACACGAAAGCTCAAAGCTGTGCCCTGTTAATTGTGTGGCAAAGGAGTGGAGGGGAGGTATTTTAGAAGAGAGAAATATTCTTTATATATGTACAGCGTATATTCAACCCAAATTTTGTGTTAATTTCTCCAATATAACTTAAAAGATTCGTTCCACTAGTTATCCCGATCAAGATTATATAGAACACCTTCTTCTCTCTGACCCGGTTATTTACATTTATACTTAGCCATTATACCCTTGCCTGCCCATTTTCGATGCTTTAAAGTGTAATAAAAGTCAGGCGTCACAGAGTAGCCAGCAACTATAAATCCTTTTTATAACCTGTACACCCATTAAAAATGGGTAAAAAGAGTAATGTTTATGTGCCCATGTGTTGAACAGGCAGAACAGGCTGCGTCTCCGTCCGTCCGTCCGTCCGTCCGTCCGTATTTCGTCGTCTGTTTACTCCTTTGGTCAGCAACAATAGCCAAGTCTATCCGTCGTCTATTTGTCCTGCCCATCCCAGGTCGATCCCAGAGACTTGAAATACTTGTTGCCTTCGTGTGTATGCTTATTTGCTTATGTACAAACAAATTGGGCTGACATTGCGGTAATTCGTATACATATTTATTTACTATAGTATAGAAATTCAAAAAGAAATGATTATGATTCTCTTTCGATGTTACTTTCTGGTTCCGATAATGAGATTCAGAGCGAATATGACAGAAGACAATATAAACAGCATCAATTCCCACAACAATGAAGATGCTATAACTGCTAATAATAAATGAATCAAGCTTGCTGAGAAACGGGATTAGGCCACTGGAGACGTTTTAATACCTTTTAGTCTCCGAGATATGGCATACAAAGAGAATAATGAAACAAAAACGTTGAGAAATTAAAATTTCAAATTGTTTCCAGCCCAACTAAAATATTCAATTGTACGAAAGAAACAAAAATATACGATAGAGATTAAATAAGAATAAACTTCATTTTCATAAAAGTAACATAAATTTTCTAAGATATTTTGCTTATCTCGGTAATCCGGCTATTTTGATGTTTCGGACATTGGCCGGACACAAATTGTCCGATTTAACGAGATTACACTGTCCTAGCTTTGGCCTGCGGCTTCGCTCACGGGGGGACTCGTAGTTGTATAACATTCGTCGTTATACACACACACACACACACACACACATGTGTGTGTGTATGTACCTTAAACAAAAATAAAATAATATTCTGTGACTCCCAACTTCAGATGGAGTCTTTTGATACACCTGTCACATAGTGTGTTAAAAACTACTCTTAAAACTTCATCTTGAAGCATCAGATTCGGCAGTTAGATAACCAATGACTGTTTCTGTTGCTTAAATAAATGTATTCCGACTACCCCCCACACAGAGTATTTAATTCTCAGGGCAACTGTATATATTTTATGCTTGTTACTTTTTTGTTTTCATATTTTATCTCGTCTCATTTGTTTAAGTTTCACACACGAATACAAGCCACAGTGGATGAACAAAGAAAAAACAAAAGAACGTCCCGTTTGGGCCATTCTTGCCAATTTATGTTTATGTAAGAAAACAATAAGACTTTAATATGCTTATCAGTTTCAGTTTATAACAGACCTGACTCAGACTAGCGGATACCCTAACAACCATCGTTTTGTGTACACATCAAATACTTTGGTTTTTATAAATGTCCATCATTATTATTTGAGAAGATACATATTTCCTAAAATTTTAGAGCTACAATCACAAATTAACTAATAACTTTAAAATATCTTACTTGTTATTTTTTATTATTTATTTTCATTGATGTCACGAGCTCCAATAATCTT
The DNA here is from genome assembly GCA_004143825.1 of Drosophila micromelanica. NCBI lineage: Eukaryota > Metazoa > Arthropoda > Insecta > Diptera > Drosophilidae > Drosophila > Drosophila micromelanica. The sequence goes on from SCDY01001490.1 coordinate 32,906, forward strand.
AAGCTCGTGTAAAATTCTGATATTTATCGTTTTCAGTTGAAATAAAGTTATCTTCAGAATGTGAATGATACCAGGACATAAAAAAAAAAACCAAAACTTTCACAAAAGTTGATGCAGACAAACATTTCTCGTTTATTTAATTTCTTAAATGGGCAAATCGACCCGTTGGCTCTAATCTAGAATGTATAGATACATTTTTCAGTTTATGGGTTCGGAAATGCTTTCCTCTGCATTAAAGGCAAAAAGAAAAGCAATAACCAATTTCACTCATATGCTCTAAAACAATACAATGAGAGGTGACTCGACTAGGAGATGCCCTGTGGCCCACTGTTAAATGTAAACATTGGCAATATGTAAACACAAATATATGGCAAGGTGAGAAAATTAGTTTTGTCATGACTGGCATTTTGCCAAGGAGCTTCGGAACGAAAACAAGGAGCGTAAACAATCCACTTAGAACAGCCATGAAAAAAAGAAATACACTAGTCTGCTTCTTTTTTTATTTTGGCATCATCTATGCTTAATATTTTAAGCTTTAGGATTGATTCAATTTCTGGCCATGTTATAAAAACTTGGGCCATAATCATTATCTTGTTGAGCAACCAAAACTAGAATTTAACAAACACGTTACAGTCGTGACTAACTAACAGCGAAATACGCGCTGACAATGTAATATAAAGACATAAATCTAATAGAGAAACAAAATATAAACTTTGCATATCTTGGCGGCTGGTAACGAAAGCAATTTCTGGCGTGACAAAATTCAACTCAAGTTATCCAACAAGAATTCCGCACAATCGCAGGCTGCAAGTAATTTAATAAGGAACGCAAATATCTTTATCTCTATATATATATATATGTGTATAGAAAATGCTTGCTACATATCGACTTGTAAAACTTCTTGAGGCGGAAGTGGGCGTGGCCGCTTATATTTTTATTTTATTTCTTTTTTTGTCCGTTGTTGGAATATTTTGTTTAGCAAAATTCAATCTTCTACCTCTTATAGTATCGGACTCGTTTAGACAATATGGGAAGTGAATAAGTCAATAAGGAACATGAATATATAATATTTCAACTTAATTTTACTCTTTTCATCCATTACTAAAGTGTAAGGATATAAAATGAATTAATTCGTTTCCCTTCCCCTCCAAATTTTTTGCAGCCTTATATACACACACAAGCTGAATAGTTCCTGCTATAAACAGACTCGTTAAGAAAATGTCGTCGAATTGGCTCCTGCTCCTTGGCGTGCTAATTCTACAAACAGGTAAGCTTTTAACTTGGCTTAGTTTAGTTCAAATGCAAATGGAATAAATTGTGGGGCTCGGACATATATAATTATTGCAAAAGGAACCTTTATACCGGTTTTTAAAAACGAAAATCAACAATTACGCATACGCCAAATTATAAAAATATTGTTACAACCTACAACCTACATCCTACAAACAATGGATGAATTTGGCATAAACATTTGCTTTGCACTGTTGACGTAACTGAGATGGAATTCAAGTTGAAATAGGTCCCACACACAATTTCCCTGAAGAGCAGCTGAAAAACAATGTAAACAAATTGTTTTTGTTGCGGTAGCTTATAAAATAAAGTGTAAGTAAGGCGAAGTAAAAGTGCTTTCATCAGGAGTGCACGCCTAGGAGATACCCTGATCCCCACTCTCATTCACAAATTCAAAAATGCTTTTTTCCAACTGTTAAAAAAGGCAATTACTTCGAAGTTTATTGTCGAATGTTTAAAAAATATTCAGATATTTATTCATATAATATTTTGTTACAAGCTCAGCTGGTAATAAAGATTTATCTTAGTGTTTAAAGCTTATCAAATCTATTCCAATTCACTGAATTTTCGTTATTGTTGTTTGTTTGCAGGGAGCTCGCAAAGCGCCTCGAAGCGATTTTTCACAGACTTTCTGCAGGATCTGCCCACGCCAGGCACAGGTGGACCCACATTTGATACGACCATAACCAGCAATATAACCGGTCTCGTGGGTAAAACAGTCAAATTGACTTGCCGCGTCAAGAATCTAGGAAATCGCACGGTGAGTAATGGACCAGCTGTTAGCTGGCACGAAATTTTGGTATAATTATTTGAGACAAAGTGCGTTCTAAGTAAAGACCCAGACAATAATTGGGGTGTCTCTTGTTAATGTATTTTTACTTGCCTCATTAATATTTGGGAGCTTAAGGCCCTGACAGCCGTAGCTGGCCAACACAACATATAGCTAATAAGTTTAAACTTTAAGCTAGCTTTGTATAAAAAAAGATAAATAAATTTTACGTCCAACGTCCAATCCCACGCCCGAATAGAGGGCAAAAGCAAATGAAGCAAAAACACGCAGGAGTGCCAGAGACGTGTGCGCCCGACTGGAAGATACCCTAACTCAGCTGAGCGGACATACAGACAACTGGACCATATTTTAGTTTCGATGTTATTCAAGAATTAATTTTCCATGATTTTGTCCTTTAAGTTGTGTATGTGGGAGTTTGTGCATGTGAGTTCAGGGTATCTCCTAGTTGGGCTCGACTCGACTAGAGCACTCGTGCTTGTTAATTGTTTACTTACTTGTTACTTGGTTCTCAGAATTTCCTTGAGATTGCATAGTGTCCTGTTTTTTTTTTTTTGTGTGTGTGTATGAGATGCTTTCAAAGTTATCGTTGGGTGGGCGGGGTTCAAATCCTCAAAGACGTGAGGTGTCATTGTATTTTCTGTTTTTTATTGTAAATCCGGTGCCAAATAAATGTTTGTAAATCTTTAATGTGTTCACTTAGCAATTGGCTGCAGGGCATCTTCCTCTACTTGTTTAAGTTGCTTTTATTACACTGTGAACGCGTGCTGTGCAGTCAGTTACACTGGACTACAAAGTTTTAACTGGCATTCACTTTATGCAGGTATCCTGGGTGCGGCATCGGGACATACACCTTCTCACCGTGGGCCGTTATACGTACACCTCGGATCAGCGCTTCGAGGCGATGCATTCACCCCATGCCGAGGACTGGACGCTCCGTATACGCTACGCTCAGCGCAAGGACTCTGGAATATATGAATGCCAGATTTCGACGACACCGCCAATCGGTCACTCTGTGTATTTGAATATTGTGGGTGAGTAGCCGAATGCTGAATGCATAATATATATCCGTTAAATCTGTCTGTCTGCCTGTCTGTCTGTCTGTCTGTCTGTCCTCTTTTATTTTGGGCAGTTTTATTAATAATTGACATTTTGATAGTCAAGTGTTAATAGGAAAGAGATTTGCGAGCAGCATCCGCAATATATATAGTATACCAACCACTTGTCATGTATCTATTTTGTGGATTTGTCCTAATGTGTCATGTGTTTCTTAGTGTGCTTGTACATGTGGTTCCCCTCCCCCCCCCCCTGTCCGTCCCCTATCCGCAACATGTGTGGTGTTGTAGTTCCAACGTTTGTGCTATTTTATGGCAGCTTTTTGCTGTTCGGTGATACCTCTGGGCACCATTTGCGCTTTATGGCTGTTGACAAACCGGCTACGATGATGCTGCCGCTAACTTTTTAAGCTACTTTATAGAATGCGAGGGAGTCGTCGGAACCTTGAACATGGGGTGCTCAGCTGCGTCCTTTTTTCTTTTCTTTGCTTAAGGTGTCGCTCCCGGCCTGCGACGAGATGACTCGACTCATAAATTTTGAGTTGTTCATTTTACTCTGCGCAAAAACAAAAAAAAAAATAGAATGAAATAAAATAAAATGAAAACAAATAAGAGTGCCCTAGCCGGGAGTCCTCGACTATACACACACACACACACACACACACACAAACCGAATGTGTCACACACAGACTAACACATGCTGTGCTTCATCTTCTTATGCAGTCTAATAACTACGAAGGATATTATCCGATCTCTATAAATTTGAATATGAACAAGAATATTTTGTTGCCTCCTTCTGTCTGTTACATATACCATATTAAATGTATTTGAAACAAGAGTTTCTAAATTTATAGATACTTTCCACTTGGAAAGATTTTCTGGGAAATAACAAGGACTCACTTACCTAGCTAAAAACTTTGTATAAGTAAAATTAGTCATTATTCTATTCTTAAGCTCATCAATCAACTGTAAAAAAAAACCCATAGAGCTGTAAAAATGTTGCAGTTACAGTCTGAAAATCTCTAGGGGATGGCAGTATCTATAGACAACAGTTTTCTTCAACATTATTTTAGAAAGGAACGATGGACGATCCCTTTGCGTTGTTTTCCGTTGTTTCTTGTCAGCTGAGAGAGAAGCTAAAAGCTTTGATTTCGGCAGCTGGAGTCCTCAAATAACAGTCGGATTAATGATAAGGGTCGCGGCAAAATGTGAAAATGAAGCCAAAAAAATAAGTAAATTGGGTACATAAATAACAATATGAAGGTCACGAATCATTAACAGTTGCTTTAAATATATAACGCTCTTACTTGTTGTCGTCTCTCGTTATTTGTTTCACAAACTAATATTTTGCTGTTGATTTTTTTCTCTCCGATGCAGAGCCCATCACGGAGATCATTGGCGGGCCCGAGCTTCACATCAACAAGGGCTCCACCATCAATTTGACATGCATTGTAAAATTTGCACCGGAGCCACCGCCCACTGTCATCTGGTCGCACAATCGACAGGTAAGTATCCTTAAAACCTGGAGTCCGATTCCGTCAACTCTCTTGACTGACAGAATCTCTACAAACTGGTCTAAGCGAAATATTGTTACAATTTCTTATGTAGAATGATTATGATTTTGATGTTTAGTACCCTCCTCAGTTTCGAAGCTTTCATTATGAAACTTTGCCAAGATTTGTCATTTTGTTGAATGTTCCATGCTTTCTGCGAAAGGGGAACTGAAAACTTGAAGAGTTGGGGTTTCAGAAACAGGCAATCGGAGCAATGCTGTAGAACAGTTTATAGATTGACAATTTTAAAATTTGCTGAAATTGGCAATTTTTACTGAAATTTACAGTTTCTCAGTTCAGTGAAAATGTACAGAATTCTTAGGTCATATAATCTTAACAATCTCCTTCGTCCAAAATTCCATCGCCCCCTTTGAGTGGTCATCTAAGGAACAGTTCCGTTATTCGGACTGAAACACGAGACCGAGATTTTTATTTTGTATTGTATCCAAATAATTTTTAAAAAAATTTAGCTTCATCCAAATATTCCAATAAGTGTTATATAGAGTGGTCCGTCAGGATAATTTGTATATACGCTTTAGACTTTTAATTTGTATAGCCACATATCAAATTTTTATCCAAATGTTTCTATGAAAGCTATATAGTATTCTGGTGTGCACTAATAATAGGGATATATACCGATTTTTCTTAAATTTTAATTGCAATTGACACGAGATAAATCTGATAAAAATGAAAAAATTTAGTTTCAATTAAAATATTCCTATACAAATTTGTATTTAGATATTTATTAAGATGCTCACAAAATTCAGGTATTCTGACGTCACAATTTTAATAACTCAAAATTCGACCTGTGGCTCTCTCAATCGTGCTGTGTAGTCAATTATTCAGGAAGAACAGCAAGGGTACAAGAAATATATGTGGGTGTATTGTGGGAAAACACTCGGACTGGCAACCTAAATGATTCGAAGCTGTTTTATTTATTTATGTTATTCTTTTCAGATCATCAATTTTGATTCACCACGCGGGGGCATATCCCTGGTGACCGAGAAGGGCGTGCTGACCACAAGTCGGCTCCTGGTGCAGAAGGCCATCCAGCATGACTCGGGAGTTTATACGTGTACACCATCCAACGCAAATCCGACCTCGGTGCGCGTGCATATCGTCGATGGTGAGTAGCCCGGTATGCAAAATTCTTGTTCATACAATTTACTTACTTTTGGGCGAGCTTGGGGTGTGGTCAGAGTGGTGGCATCCACTTCCGGTGATTCCGGGAAAAGTCCCAACAAAGCTCAAAGCTTAACAACTTGCTAGCAAATAACTTTGGTTTGTACATAAGTGGCACGCTACAACAAATGCGCCTCGAAATTAAGCTAACAAAATAAGAGAGCGGCAACTAAAAGATATTCCTTGGCAGCAATAAAGATAACACCCACATCAACTTGCTTAGTGACCCAACTGCCGAACTTATGTAATTAGCGCACGTTGTTAGCACTAAATGTTGAGGCTTCCCGTGGCGGCGGTGGGGAGGGAGGATGAAAGAGGGGGGTGGCTGAAACGAGGGCGTGCCCACAGGACGAATGCAGCATCATTTGCAGAATAACAAAAATGCTTTCACCGATAGTGCTCTATTCTGTAGCAGTGTACTTAACGGCCACTCTGGACTAGTGCTCTTAGTTAACCTTTACCCATTAAAATCATTTTCCAGTTTAATGATTATGATTATATTATGTAAGTCTCCCTGTTGTTCTGCTGAAAGCACAATTCTTTCACTTGACAGATGGGCTACCTGGGAGCACTCACTTTTTTTTCGATAATATAAAGTTGAGATTTGTAGTCGAGTGTAAACTTTTACGCAACACTCGTTCGCAGTAAATTAACAGCTTTAAGACTGTCGAGAAGGGCATTAATTATAATTGCTATAATTAACAAACAGTATTTTTGAGGCGGTAATCCGAGAACTATAATATATATACTCTTTTCCCAAAGTTGACATGGAAGCTACTCTGCTATATCTGAAGTTCATATTTTCACACAAAACTAAAGTTTTGTGTAAATTTTCCAACTGAAAACTATTTCATATAGTACAAATTAAACAAATATTCAAAACCATATTCGTGGTCCGATATTAAATATTTATTGAAATCGAGTCTGTTAAGGCATCTTTAAGCAAAAACTTATTTCTTATTCTGTACATATTTTGTATATATATAATTTTCGGGGTTTTTCATGCTAAATTTGACCGGGAAAGCACCAGGTAATATCTTTTAGTGGACTTTGAAATTGCGCGCAAAATTCGGTAGTTGTGTGCCCATTTCTTTCGCATACTTTTCTGCTTCTGTTCCCAAGACCTTCCCCCAGCCCTTGTGTCCACTAACTGTGCTCATTTTGTAGGAGAGCATCCAGCGGCCATGCATCATGGCAACTCTGCGCCCGTGCAGCCGCCGAAGCTTCTCCTGCTGGTGCTGCTCTCGTGTGGCTCGCTGCTCATCCTGGAGTCGCACTCGAAGCCAACTTGCCGCCGTTCCAGCCAGGCCAGGAAGGCTGCCGGAACTAAACCGACGCAGCCAAGATCAATTGCCCTGGTTAACTGCATAGAGGAGCAGCGGTATCCACTACATCGGAAACAATTGGAGAGCAGCGTTGTGCCAACCACATAGCTGCCAGGCACTACAGGATGCGGATGCGGATGCGGATGCGGATACGCTATAGGTAGCACCTTTTAAGTTACTTAGGGTCCTTTGACAAACAATTTTTTTTTTTTTTTATACTATTTATTCTTAAAATGGTTTACTTTATAATGTGGTGCATCGCCAGTGGATGTCGTTATTACTAAATTAAAAAAGCCAGTTTGCATTAGCCAACAGTTTCAGTGTAGTTTATCAATTTTCAAAATATATATTATTAAATAATAAGAAATTTTAAAAGTTAGTATTTAGCTTTCAAGCGTTTCACGTTTGAAAATTGTGCTTGTAAAAACCAAGTACACTAATACATACACGCTATCAAAAATACACACCCACACACACACACACACACACACACACACATATTGTAAATAATGCGACTAGTGTAATTGTCACCTTTGCCATTACTTAAAGTGATCGTCAAGTGTTCTATGGGATAAGTTGGTGTTTGTTTACTCGTCTGTTCTATTTTGCTCTTTCGATGGATATGCTTGAAAATAAGCAAGCAAGCAACAAGCGGGCACACAATGAAACATTTTCTAGGACGCGCAAAGCTATAGATGTCTAATTTTATATTATTCAAAGCTCCCCCAAAGAGAACTGTCTGTTCTTGTATCGTTGTATTATATAAATCTACATAAATCTAAGATAAATGTCTGAGCATTCATTGGAGCTAATGATGTGCAGTTTAAGGAACATATTTATGTATGTATTTAAACATTCTTATATACGTATCTATCCATACCAAGGGCGGACAGCAAAATCTTCGTACAGCCCCCCAGTATTGCTATCTGATAAATTGAAAAGCAATACAAACAAAAATAAAGGAAAAATGTTTTTTGATCCTATATCCATTAAAGGTCGATAAAACAGGGTATACAAGTTTTGTGCAAGTGTAGATATATACATTCTTAAACAGCAGCCGACTCAATATAGCCATGTCCGTCTGAATTTATCGATCTATCGTCGTCGATCTCAGAAACTATCAAATTTAGATAATTCCCAATTACAAATCCATCTCAACCTCCGGTTTTTTCATATATCTATTATAAAACAAGTGTTAGACTATTTGAATGGACTCTATCTCTTAAAAAATCGATTAGAATTTCTGCAAAATCGGTTAGAAAATTGAAAATTAATAATTATAAATTTCTGTATTTTATATGCAGATCAAGTTTATTTTAAATAAATAAAAGCCCGCCCCGTGAAATAAATTTCCTTCGGTATTTATCCTGGTTTATTGAGCATATCGTAGAGGTTATATAATGGCTAAAGATACCAAATTTAGTAAGTAGGTTCCTGTGGAAGCGAAAAAATAAAATGTTAAATTTAATTATAAACACGAAAAATATTCAGAACTACCGCAGCTCAAAGCTGAAACCATAATATAAAAGGATTCTCACTTGTGCACTGTTCCCATTGAAAATAGATATAAAAGGATATCATACTATAACGTATACCCAAGTCGATCTAGCCAAGTCCATCCGTCTGTCTGTCGTTCTTAGAGCCTCGATTCGCAGATTGTAAGTTATCGATAATCTACACAGTTTTTTTTTTTCTGAAATCGATAAGAATCAACATCAATATCCGATTTCCTAGGCTAATCATGTAGATTTTAAGAGCTAAATGTGGTTTGCACGATCATTTGCATATATTGTTATAGCACATAAATAATCTATTGCAATAAGTTTCAAACAACATCGGCTAAGAAACACAAAACGAAAATTTAACAAATTCAATAAGCATTATTTATTTACTTATTTACCCTTTGGGCCCCGAAACAACTGAACATGGGTAAAAGTTAGAGTGGCGTTGTGTAACTATATGTAACAGGTAGAAGGAGGCATCTCCGACGCCATAAAATAAATTCCTTATCAAGAGAACTAGCTGAGTCGATCCAACCATGAGCGGTTGTCTATATAAACTATTACCAGACTAGAGCTTGAGTTAATTCCTTTTCAACTTTAACACATCAAGTTCATTTTAAATTTTCGACATCCCGCAGGATTTTAAGAATGTCCAAATTTGTCTCTAGCTGTACTTAACAAACAGGGGTAAACCCCGATCGATATTTATCGATTTCAGCAAAATGGAGTGAGCTAGTGATGATTGATATTGATACTATTTGACCATATTCAACTAGAACAGAATTAAAAAAAATAAATGCGGCAACTTTTTTTTTATTTTCTTATTCTTTATTTTCCATTTGTCCTCGTTGGGACAATAAGCGAGTTTGATGAGTAATATTCGAATGCGTTTTACATACTTTATAAAAGTAAGCAATTATAATAATATAAGCTTAGAATGATATAACTAAGTGATAATTTAGGAGTCTAAGATAATTAATTAATAAGGTACTCCACAATCTTATTGTTTTATACAACTATTGGCAGTTTCAGGGTGTGTGGGCTATTATCAAAGAAATTTACGGCACAGTGGTTTTGGTGAGGACTGTAGGGTTCTGCAGAATCTTATGAATAACTGCGTTCCGAACATACCATTGTAAGTTAATTAAACTAGAATAGAACCTATTACTACGGCATTCAAAATTGACATCGTTAAAAATGCTCATAGGCTTTAGAATGTCTTACAATCTTATTTTCTGGGCAGTTTCTGATTAAGTTATCTTCTTTTTGACAAAATTAGTTCACGACATTTTGCAGATGAACCTATAGATGTGAGATTTCCAATTTTAAAAACAGCTGCACAAAACCAGTATACCCTTTTTAACCCAAATTCAATGGTATTCGGACCCATCCAATAAGCGATCTGCATCTCATACTGCAGCGTCACATTTCAAGTTAAAAACTCAATTTAGACGTAAACAAATTCTTAGATGAATTTCTACAAAATAGTCTACAAATATCAAAAATACACTTTTTCATACATAAGTTTTGTATTTCTTATTCGTTTTCGACGAAACTTTTTGCAATATATCATTTAAGTACCTATGTAAAGCAAATTAAAGGTTCTGTCCTTAAAATGTTCGAGATAAGCCTGAAAAAACAGATGTTGGTTCTTATCGATTTGTATAAAACAGGATAGAATATCGACAATTTAAAACAAACTTGATCTGGCCAAGATGCAAACCTAATTCATTTCCAGTTCGGACAGACTAATGGACTTGGCTTGATCGAATTGGCTATTGATCCTTATTCAGAATATATATGTACACATGCACAAAACTATAATATCCTCTTGACTAGTTTATTTTGTGGACAAAATGTGACCGAAATCCGATGAATTAAAATATGTGCTAGGGTTCAGAGGTGATGGTACTTTATTGAACGCATTCCAAAAACTAGATAAATAAATGCCTAACAATGACTGCGATTGACCACCAGCCAAGCCAATTGCTGCCAGAGACCCTAATCAATTTTTTTTCCTCCTTCAGTTTTTTTTTGTTAGGGCCTGCAGTCAGATCTGAAGAGCTGCTCTAGAGTTCCAAAAATCAGTTTGGATCCCCTCAATTCTGCACTCTTTCCGCATAAAGTTTCATGTCATCTTGAATCTTAAGATTGGATCGTTGAAACCAACTCCACAGTTTTTAAAAACACTGGAGTATTTCTCATCCCTCTCATTTTTTAAGGAAGATCTGGCACTTGGCACTCATGTCATTTTTAACGAGGTCGATCGTATTCGACAAAGGAATCCTTTCAAATTGTCTTTGTCCCTCGGTCCTTTTATATGCATTTTCTTCAGCCCAGTTCTGGCATCGCATAGCGAAAAATCCCCCTTCCTTCATACGTCCTCTCCCGGTGATAATAATTGTTTTGAACAGTTAGGATGTACAAAGCATAAGAGTCAAATTTAAGTCCTATCGGAATTAATTCGCATATAACCAAAAACTAGATAAATCTTATTTAAGTGTTATTGTGACTCTAGTTTTGAAGCTGTGGAAGATTTTTAAGTTTTTTGGACTAACCCCAATTCTCGTGTACCCTTTATACAATTACCAAGAAGCTTCGTTTCAGTTTTTGAAGTTCTTAGCTCTATCAGCCACTGAGATGGGTTCATCTAAACGGAGAAACAGGCGAACATGGCTTCATTAAGATAGCTTCTCACTTTGATCAATAATATATAGGTGTATTTTATGGCGTCAAAGATGCCGGCTTTTGCCCGTTACATTTGCACAACTTTATCACAGATTTTTTACCTACTCGCTGTAGGAAGACGGTATACAAAATATAAATAGTCCACCCAAGCCAAGTCTTAGCCACTTTAGCCAACATTTCTCCAAATTTACAAATATTTCCTTGAACTCTCTTACAAACAATAACGTACTATATACATAAATTTAAAGGAAATACATAAATACAATATATACAACATACATATATATATATATATATATATATATATATATATAAATCAAAAACAAACATTTAAAACTAAAGAATATATTTTATAAATGTGATGACGTTTAACAAATTACAAATGTATTCAATAAAGCAAAAAAAAAACAAAAAAAAAAATACCAAAGACCAAATCATTTAAAAAATAACGCGCGAAACCTTGCGAAATCATTCTTAGCACCACGAGAAAAATTAACGGCATATGTATATACAAACTCCCAATAAACCCTTCCAAAAATGCTCTTTCCAATAAACTACAAGTGTTAAGAGACCCCGGAGAGATTAAAAATTAAAACACCGGGGAGATTAAAAACTTAAAAACAATTAATTTTTTTAAGCCTTTAGAATTTGGTTATTTTTTTTTTGGTTATTTGGTTTTTTAGTTAATTTGTTAATTGCGTTAAGTCAACGGAACAAAGGGCAAATAGTTAGATCGTTGCGTTTGGGCTCTCCCGACTGCGATTTACTCTTTTCCCAAAATAATAACAGTTGAAAAAATTTACTAATGAAAGTCGATGTGAGGATCAATACTTTGGGCTACATTTTCCGTAAAGTCCAACAAACCAAATTAAGTGAGTCTGAATTGGATATCTTTTTTTCAATTTGCGACTTAGTCCTTTGAGGATATTTTCAGTTATCTATCACAATCAATTGTAGTTTGAGCTTAATTTTTTACGAAAAGAAAAACTTAGTTATCTTAGCTCAAGAACTATGGGAAAGCAGTTAGAATGGAAGGAGCAAAAACGTTTTTTTAACCTGGTATATCCGAAGAATATAGTACATATACCAAGTTTTGGGACTCTAGCTTCAACAGTCTTAGAAAAAAGATGTCGACACGGACAGGCGAATCGACAGCAAAATAAACTATTCATAAAGCGAATATAGTTATTGTTCCTTTAGGAACAGAGTATAAAAAAAAAAACAAAACAAAACAAAAAATATTGTCATTCAAATTTTCATGTATCTATAAATAAGGTGAAAATAAAGTCCATGTTGCGGAAGCTAAACACATTAAGTATGTATGTACCGTAAGCTTTAACTATAAGAAATAATTACAAATGTGTTGACCCCATTTTTTGTAGAGTTAATTAAAACTAAGTACACAAAAATTATATTAACGCGAATAAATACAAAAACTGTTTTTAAATGAAATATGTTTTAATAAAACTTGCGTGTAAGGCAAACAATTTTAATGTGGTTAATTAAGAAAAACAAAAAAAAAATGGCAACATTAAAACTATGTTGCAAGATAGAAAAAAGTTGAGAAAAAAAATCTATTAATACATATATGAAGACGGTTGGCCAATAAAATAAAAATGGACGATACAAAAAAAAAAAAAATAAATAAATAATAACACACTTGTGTTTTTTTAACCCTTCGACAATTCGAAACTATATATATGTAGTGTTGTGTCGACTTAGCCACGTTTATTTCAGAGAACCGCAGCAGCTGCTTGATTCAAGCGGACCTAATTAGGTTAAGTGAAGGATCGAATGTGAAAGCAAGAAAGAGAAGGCTGCGATGATACCAAAGTCCTGGAGGAAATTCAAATAAATTGACGGGTACGAAGTTGTAAATATGCAAACAATTCTCATTTTTTCTCGAGCTGGAGTGTTTTTACCCTCTGATGTGCAGTGACGAGAGTCTGCCTAACTTCTCTATGAGGTCCATGGGAACAATATGGAAAATGACGTCTAATGGCGCTCGTTAAGTACCCAGGGTGGTAAGTTCCGCAGCTCACTATATATTTAGCTCAAAAGGATGGGGCGTCATTTTTTAACATTTTTATATTCAGCTGGCTCATATAAATGAAAAATCTAAAATGTTGACCTCTGCTTAAAATGGCACGATAATTTATTTAAATTTTTGATATTTAATTTAAAGTTAAATAAATTTATTTATTTAAAAATACAAATATTTGTGTACATGAAAAGGGGCTACATAAATTCGAATCCCGTTAGCAAAGCCCCGGGTGAAAGCTATGGAGCAATATACTAGATGTGCGCATGTGAGGTGCAAATAATTTCCAATGATGAATCGTAATTAATTGTGTCAGTATTGATTTACATTTTCGGGCTGGCCCTTGTGCATATTTACCTTGCATATTGATTGTAAACATAGCTGTATATATTTGTTAAATCCGATTTTGTGTTAAATTGCTTAAACATCAAATTCGACCTCTGCATTTGGCTGTAATTATTTTACAGCAGTTAACGGACAATTTCAACATTTAAAATTGTGAAAAATGAATGTGTGTTCATATTAATAAGCACAGAATGAAATTTCACATGAATGGGCAAGAATGCTTAAATTAAGCTTAAATCAAATTTATTTTTCGAAATAAAGAATATTGGGGTTGTGCATAAACTAGTACCTACCCCATAGAAGGTCCCAACTTTCCCCCAGTCGTAACTTTCCCAAAAATCAACCGATTTTCATGAGGATAGTCTTTTTGTTCATGGTTCGGTGTCTAAATTAATTCTACATTTCAGTTAAAAAATAAAATTTTTGGTCCAAATTCATGTAAAAAATGTCCGAATATATACCCTAGTATTCCCATATGAGGATAGGTCTCATCTTTCCCCAGTCGTAACTTTGCCAAAACTCAACCGATTTTGATGAGGGTGGTCTTTTTGTTCATGGCTCGGTGTCTAAATTAATTCTACATTTCAGTTA
>SCDY01001491.1:0-28074 GCA_004143825.1 Drosophila micromelanica
AACTTTCCCCAGTCGTAACTTTGCCAAAACTCAACCGATTTTGATGAGGAAGGTCTTTTTGTTCATGGTTCGGTGTCTATTTGAATTCTACATTTCAGTTTAAAAATAAAATTTTTGGTCCAAATTCATGTAAAAAATTTTCGAATATACCCTAGTGTTCCTATATAAGGATGGGTCTCAACTTTCCCCAGTCGTAACTTTGCTAAAACTCAACCGATTTTGATGAGGAAGGCCTTTTTGTTCATGGTTCGGTGTCTATTTGAATTCTACATTTCAGTTTAAAAATAATTTTTTTGGTCCAAATTCATGTAACAAATTTTCGAATATATACTCTAGTGTTCTCATATAAGGATGGGTCTCCACTTTCTCCAGTCGTAACTTTGCCAAAACTCAACTTTCTGACTTGTTAATGTTTTATATTTAAATATATTTGATGTGGAAATCTTAAATCTAACTATAACTATAACTGTCTTAAATAAAAACAAATAAAAATATTGTTTAATTACACAAATACTTGATATAAGCTCGAACTTCTTGACTTTAGTTATTTCAACCTGAGTTGAGAATACAATACTGACTTGCAGATACGAAATATTTGATTTTTTCTCTCTGTGCTTATATAAATTAGATTTGATATCTTTACGATGCGAACGCGACAATATGCTGATAGACTGACAATAATAAGCTAATGATTTATTGCCTCAGCGATAAGAAATACGCATAAAACATATTAAATACAGCTGTTTAGAATGGCAAACGTCAAATTCGATAACTAATATCTAAATAAATTTTAATGATTTAAAAACAAAAAAAAAAAAACCATTTAAACTCCATATACGAAAAAATGCTGCTGCTGCCGATGATGATGATGATTAACAAAGAGACGCATGAAATTTACATAAGGCCTTCTTCTTTAACTTGGGGGACTGCCTCAACTTGGGGCGTTGATGCTGATGCGCGTTCCGCTTTGCGCTTCTGTTGCGGCTTCACCTTTGCCGCCAGTTCTCCAGCTCCGTTTGGTGTCATTCGTTACGGTGTGCGCTCTTTGCTTTGTTATGCTTTGTTTGTTTACACACACACTTCACTATTTGGGCAACAATTGTTTTTTTTTTGTTATTCTTTACGGTTTTGTTTCAATTTGTTGCTGTAGAATTTGATGACAAACAAAACAAAATAAACAAAATATATAAACACATACGGTCTGACCTTTAACGCCTCGTGCTATGCATAATGTGTTGCCCATAATGCTTACATTTTTAATGTACCGCGCTGCGTATACGTAATCTGGTGTCGCAAGTGCCGCCTCAAGTTTCAAGACCCCGTTGTGAACCTTCCCCTCTGTGTGTGACGTCAAAGGCTGAACTATCGCATGTCCCGTGCCCAATGAGGTCAATGTGGGTCAAAGTGTCATATCGAAACTAGCACACACACACACACACACACACACCAATACACACACATACATTATGTATGAGCACATGCCTGCCTATACTATCTTATCAGCCATATATATTTGGAGCAATTTTCAACGAGCCCGGCCTGTGTAGACATTAAACCAAATAAATGGGTTAATGCGTACACAATTTTTAGCACGAGCACACAAACTACCAAATTAGAACGCCATAAATAAGGCAATCACAACTTGAAGATGCCCTGTATTTGAATTAGTTCAATGTTTAAATAAATTTATGAAATATGAATTTCAAATAAAATATATATGATGCCAATTTGAATTCTGACAAATTATTCTAGAAATATATATATTATATTTGTGTTAAAGAATACTCTATATAGTATATGTACATTTAATTATTTCCTGTGAATAATTTCCAAAAATTGCTCATAAATTATATTTTAAAAATAATAAAAAAAATTGTGTTTATGTTGTGTTTTATTTTATATATGTAAACTTTATAATTTCCATTGAACATTTTCATGAAATGCTCAAAAATTCAAATCTATTAAAATACAAAATATTGTATTTGTGTAAAATACTCAATTAATTTTTCACTATTCCCATAGTAAATTTTCATATAATAATTAACAATTTTTATTCTGAAAATTATTTGAAAAAAATACATATATTTTTGAAAATTAATTTATTTCTTTGTCGAGTTTTTGTGGTTGTTTAACAATTTACAGGGTATACAACTAAGTTGGAAAACATTTGGCCAAAGCCGAAAAGCGTAACGAGACTAAATTATGGCAAGATGCTTTGGCACTACAAAGATGGCATGCTAATTTTGGACACAAATAACAATAACAACAATGACAGCGACTATTTACGACTCAAAATTGTGAGCTTACAACGGTTGGGTGGGCGTGGGCGGGGCGTGTGGGTGGCATGACATACTTGTACGCAGAACGAAATCAAAGGAAGTCGTCGACCTTCGGCAAACGGGGCAACAAAGGCCCCCCTGCCAAAATTGGCAATGGCCGGCTAAAGCCTGCCCTGATCCGGCCTGGCGAAATGGCTTTAAAAAACTTGTTTATTTTTTTTTTTTGGTGCGATTGTAAAACGCTTCCACGACTGTTCAATGACTCGATGACTTCATCGCTTCTCTGGCTGCTGTAGTTACCATTGTTGTTGTTGTTGTTGTTGTTGTTACTGACTCACACGGCGGATGAGCAACGAGTGCTATTCGGATTTACTTAATTTGCGATCGTCGCTTGTCAACACACATGAGCTCACATTTTGGCATTTCCTTTTATTTTGTTTTTTACAGCGCCGCATAGTCGACCCAAGATCACAGCACGTGCCGCATCATGACTTTCTACTGGTGGTCCCACTGGTTCTGGATAACCTCTCTCAGCGGTAAGTGGACATCATCCCCGGTTCCCCCCAAAAACCTGATCAAATGTTCTCTATTTTAGTGCTGTTGCTGCTCGATGCCATCAATCATGTCCACACATATCCCAGTCACGAGCTTAGCCTGGAGTCAACCACACAGCAGGAGGAGCGTACTCTGGAGCGCACAGAAGCGGCAAACGTTCATCGCCAGCCAACATCAACAACATCAACAACAACAACAACAACAACGAAGCTATATCAAACAACGTCCAGCCAGACTTGGTCGTCGGTCACACAGCGCAATATCATGGATTTAACCGTAAAGGCTTCTTCGCCGGCCCAAGTTACGCCCGTTTATGCGGACATCAGGCAACATCCGCCCGCTGCCGGCGAGGACATCGAAACGCCGTTTTCCGAGGATGACGAGGACGTGGATGATGATGTCGATGTGGATGTGGATGTTGATGCTGATGTGAAACTAACGCTGTCGCACAATCAATTCGAGTTCAAGCGCTCGGCGGACTTTGCTGAGCAGCTGAACAACTACACGAATTTCAGCCGCAGCAGCAGCAGCAGGTAAGCAATTTCGCACCTGAACGCAGCACGAAAACCGCCACTAACTAATTTCTAAAATTGCAGTACAAATACCAGCAGCAGCAGCAACGTTTGCAACTCCACATGCTTGGCAGCTCAGAACATTAGCCTGCAGCAGCTGAGCAGCACAGCTGCAGCAATCTCAACAGCAGCAACAACGAAAACAACACCAACACCAACAACAACACCAACAACAACAACAACAACGACAACAGCGAGTCCGCTGGCAAACAGCACAGTTCAGGCGGCGCCCGCCACGCCTTCAACGCCCAAAATCAACACCGAGTGGCTGTCGGATGAGCTGCAACGGGCGCCGTTCACACTGGAGAACGCCAACAAGGAGGAGGAACTGCGTCGCGCCGAAAGCGAACATCGTTCGCGCAAATCAAAAGTCCTGTCCGCCGAATACAAGCACATCAATCGATACATCAATTTCTCCAGCGATACGAAGAGCCTGCTCACCCGGTCCGCTTCGGCGGCGCCCAGCGTTGCCGGCTACGAGACTGACGAGGGCAACATCTCCTCCGAGGCGCTGGCCATTCAAGTGAGCATAAATACAAAAAGAAAAATAAATTTTCAATACTATTAAATACAACAAATTGCCAAAGAAATTCGTGTAAATTTAATTTTATTCAATGCAATATTAGCATAAAAATTTCAATTTTTTAATTGTAAAAAATATTTAAAATAATTTTTTGCAATTTTAACAGTAATATTGCAATGAATATATTTAAATTATTTTTTTTTACATGAATTTTTTCAGTAGAATATTTTTTTTTCAATGTTTTGGGCAATTATTATATAATTTAGTTGTTATTTTTTACTTGAATTTCTCGATAGAAATATTTAATTCAGCCTTATCCTAACAATGATATTGCAAATATAATTAAATTATTTAATTCATGTTAAATAAATTTAATTTTTCAAATTTTAGTAATTATATTGCCATAATTATATTTTAATAATTTTTGTACATGAATTTTTTTTACTAGAATTAATTTTGTTCAAAGTTTTGGGCAAATATTTCCTAATCTTAGCAGTGATATTGCAATAAATAAAATTTATTTTATTTGTTTCGTGCTAAAAGAATTGCATTTTTACAATATTAGCAGCGATATTGTAATGAATATAAATAAATTATTTTTTTTACGTGAAATTCTTTAATGGAATAAGTGTTTTCTTCGCATTTATTTCTTAATATCTCATTGATAGAAAATATCAGCACATTTATTAATGTGTATATTTATTTTTATTTTTATTTTAATTAAATTAATTTTTTTCTTCGCAATTATTTCTTAGTATCTCATTGATAGAAAATATCAGCACATTTATTAATATGTATAATAATTTTAATTTTTATTTTAATTAAATTAATTTTTTTCTTCGTAATTATTTCTTAATATCTCATTGATAGAAAATATCAGTACATTTGTTAATATGTATACTAACTTTTATTTTTTATTTTAATTAAATTAATTTTTTTCTTCGCAACTATTTCTTAATATCTCATTGATAGAAAATATCAGCACATTTATTAATATGTATAATAATTTTTATATAATATGTATTTATTGTTGCTGTTTGTAGCGCACCTATTTTCTGGATGCCGGCGCCATCTCGGCCATATGCTTCACGGTCTTTGGCATTTGTTGCACGGTGGGCACCATTGGCATCGTGCTTTATCGACGCCGCTATCTGAATAAGCCGCAGGCGCTGAGCGAGCCCGATTCGAGTGTTTACATCGATGATAGCACGATGCGTGTAAGTGTAAGGATTCGTTGGCCAGTTGCCCACAGTTTGGTGCAATTAATTGATTGTTTGATTCCACTCTCACTTTTAGGATAACTCTGATGAGATGTACAGCCTGGACAATGACTCGTTTCTCAATTCGCTGGAGGCGATGACAATACAGAACTATTGGACGGACACTGTCAAACATACAAAGCTTTAATTTTGAGACGTCTGTTGTGGGAGTTAACTCTACCTAGTTATTATTATTATTATTTTTTTTTTTTACTAAGCCTGTTTTTAACCATATGTTCAGCATTCCCCTTATCCATACTGACCCAACCCAAAACAAACGGAAGAAAAAAAAAATACACACATCATAATCATTAAGTAGGCGCCAAAATGGGCGTAACCTAGCATTTAAGTGAGGCCCCCCCTCGTAAGGGCCAATTGTATGTATTTACTAATTGATAGGCTCAATGGGGCTCAATGTGTGCAACCAGATGAGCAATTACTTTTAAGCCAAACTACCAAAATTATGTTTAGTACGTGTATATTTTAAGTGCGCAATGTTATTTGCTAGTTTTAACTGTTGATATTGTCGACCTGGCTAAAATATGCAAATGGCCAAGCAAGACGGACATAACTAAAAACAAAAACAAAAAAAAAAAAATCCTGTATGCATATACATATATATACTTAACTCTCGTGTGTATGCGACTCTCCTTGTTTTTTCCAATTCTGTTCAGCTATTTAGAGAGAACTTAACTTAACTTATATTTATACTTTACTATTTATGCAATTTTATATATTTAATGTTGTTGAGTATTTCATTTTTTTTGCAAACAAATTTATTCGTTTTTCGTGATTAATATGTAATATTTATACAGTTTAGATTTGTGTCTGTCCAACAATTAAACGCAATCATTCCTTCCAGTTTAGCATATAGTGCAACTTTATACGAAATTATTGTATTACAAATAAATTAAACATAAAACAACTACAAATTCGCACACAACACTAACTGTCTACTGCCACAAGACTTCATTTTTCTTTTTTAACAATTTTGGTCGACGACATTGTTACGACACAGTATTTAAGCCAAAATGCCTAACGTTGCATGATCTTCAATAATATTAAACGTAAATAACGGTAAATATAAATTAATGATATAAACAATTGATGCATATGGTTTATTGCTTTAAAATTTTCAACTCTGCCGCGCATTTTCTAAGGTAAAGCACAACATTTTATATTTTGTTATCCATGTTTTTGAGAACTTAAAAATTCAAATAACAACAGCTGCACTTAGGAATTTTTAGTCAAATACTCAGCGTTTCTTTTATTAAAAAAAAATTTATATTTTTAATTGGAAGCTTCGAAAATTGTAAATTTTTTTCTGTTAAAGTGCAATTTTCGAGAAGCTTGTTTTTTAAAAATATTTCTAATCGATTAATCGAAACGATTTAGCCGCCACATGAAGTGTTACACATCGACAACAAATAAAATCGAATCAAAGTTGTCCAAACTATACAAGGCTACTGAAATTGATAAATGTAATAGGCATTTTCTAAAAAGTATTTACTAAAATTATAAATTTGTACTGTTAAAAGCACAGTTTGTTCATTAAAAGTGAATTCAATGCGAATTTAAAGGAAAAGCAACAGTTGGCGCCATTTACATGTACAGAGAAAATATATTATAACGGCAACTCCAATCAGATTAAGAATAAAGGAATATCGATATATCGTTTAAAGTAAACAGAGTGGCATATTCTGGTTCTGCATATCGATAGAAAATGTAAGTAACGATATTTAAATATCGTTACAATGTACCATCCCTCTACGACACTGCATTGCATTTCGAACGCAAACATAAACACATCCATTCGCTGCAATTATATATACATTTCGTGTCTAAAGTGAAACAAACAAAATCATTATTCCAAATTAAATGTTAAGTTGAACAGGAAGCATTGTGCAGTGTTTTCCTAAAAGGTATGGCACCAACGCTGACGCAAATACTCCATTGGCGTCGTTGCTGCTCGCAAGTCGCGCGTTCGACGTCATTTTGTTTGCGATTCGCAGAATCTCATGGCAGATGTACACATGTTGCCAGTGTTTCAGTGTATTCAATCTATGTGTGATGGCTATTTAACTTGATTTCTGATTTCATGTTTCGCCAGCATCACCTGGAAGAACGACCTGGCAGCCATGGCTTACTTTGGCGTCTACATACCGCCGTCAAAGACGGGCTTTGAGGGCACTCTGGCACAGTGTGCGGGCTCCATTGCAGCTGACAATATTAAAATTTCGCCAGATTGTCCGGTTAGCGCGGCGGAAGAGGGTTCTACTGCCAAATATGAGGATCCCGAATATCCACGTAAGTTGCGCGCTCCTTTATTTGTTGCGTCGCCATATTTGTTTAAGTAAACACGTACATGCACACGCACACACACACGTGCACAACACTGTACGCAATTTCGCAATTTCGTGTTTGTGTGTGTGTGTTTGTGTGTTTTTGGCTAGCGTTCGTTCCGTTCTGTAAAGAACTCGACGAAGCGCGCGTTTTAAGGAAGTGATTTTCTCATTTGTTGCGCATCGCAGTTTACCGTTTGTTGAACCGTTGGAGATGGTAGTTTTTAAAAATTTTAAGAATTTTTTTGAACCCCGCTTGCAAAAAATCTATTAATTTTACTAGAAAATCTCATGTAAAAAAAATTGAAAAGTATATTCAATTTAACTCCTTTTTATTTTAAAGAAATAATTAAGTTGATTTCGATTTTGTTTTTTTTTTTTTTAATTCTTTGTATATTTATAAATATTTATTTATTCAACTAATTTATCAATATTTTTCATTATGATTTTTTTGAATGTATTTTAAGAACTTAAATTTTTATAAAAAAAATTTGTATACATCTACTTGTTGCTTTCTGCTTTGTATTCGTTTCTAAAATTCAAATTCGTATACTATTATTATTTGACTATTATTGAATTTAGAATTCAAACTTGTAACTTCAAACCAAATCCAATTCGATATCAATTAATTGCTGTCCGTCGTCTGCATCATCTCATCAGTTTTACGGCCTTGGGCATTGGGTGTGGTGGGGTGCGGGGTTAAGTGGCGTCAACAATGCAAAAAAAAAATTGTAAACAAATACGGGTAATGTACGGCGGCGATTACGGCTGCGAATTGGATCGGTTCGCTGCACCTTTCTGACATAACATAATCTAATTAAAATGCGCTTTATTCGATCGCAAACAACAAAGAAAACTATAAAAAAAAAAATAACAAAAAACACAAGCGACGAGAGAAAAACAAAAAAATAAACAACACCAAAAAGTACGAATTCATCAAGAGTGTGGGGTATACAGAACTATAACCCGAAACCTTGACCCTGTCATCTCTGAACCTCGTATTTAATCATAAACCAAAAACAACTGTGAAATATATTTATATATTTATGGGGTCAGCTTTTTCATTTCTTTTAAAGTATATCTGTAGAAAACCTTAGCTATAGCATCTTTAATATTTGTGCTTGATCACTAATTTAGTTTTTTAACAATCCATTAATATCAGATATGGATCTTGTTGAAAGCATCAATCGATCTTGAAGTTCAACAAATATACAGAACGGCATTGTTTACATAAATATAGAGTATTTCACTTTTAGCAACAACTATTTTATACCCTTCTTTTTTTGTTTCACAGATGTCTCGGTTAGAAACAGTCTCCGATCTTAGAAAGATAAATTTGCTATCATTATGAACAGCTGAGAGTTACAGTAGAGATGGGGATTTTTTTTTTTGGTTTGAGTAATCTTGATAATTTAAATATAGTGTTATATATATACTAAATTAGCTGATAATGTTATAAAATAAATAATTTTCGATATAAAAAAATACTTACTCAACATTAAAGCACTCACATAGGAACAATCGGTCGAAAATGTTGTTTTTGTATACAATATTGAAGTAATTATATAAACTATATATAAGATTCAAAATTCTAGTTGTTCACTTTAGAAATATAGCGCATATTCAAATGATGTTCTCCAGGGTATTTAGTTTTCGGTACATCGAGATAAACATTTTTGTTATTATTTGTTTTGTTTTCAAACCCAAACAAAAAATACTTTATTTTGCTGATCAAGTGTTAGATGCTAATAGCCAAAAATTGATGCTGCTGAAAGAAAAATTTACGTGGCCAATTGACAAGAAACAAAATGATCTTTAGTAGAGCAACGGGGAATAGTTGCAAAAAATAAGTTCCCTTATGCAAGTAGAAAAGAGAACAAAAAAAAACAAAAAACATTCATTTAAGTATATATATATTTAAATTAAGTATGAGCTGCTACAGAAAAGAGTACCCGACCGATCCATTTTTATAACACAGAGCAGCCTGGGCGCAAAAAAGAATGTAAAACAAAAATATAAAATAAATAAAAATATAAAACGCATGGCAATAACTGCGTCATACGCACGTCCGTCCGCCAGCATAATTGATGAGCATCTTTTACCGTGGGCAGTCGCTGTTCCTCCTTTGCGCGATTCGTCGTTTTTTTTTTGTTTCTTCTCTTCTGTTGGTTAATTTTGTTCGCACGCGACAACTGTGAATTCTGTTGGGTTTTTAGCTTATTTTGTGTTTGTTTTGCTTAGCACATTTCTTGCGCTGTCTGGCATCGCCTCGTTCGCACAGATGGCGTGACCAGACAACTGCTGACAGTTGTCCATCTCTTTCACACACACACTCAATAGAATTGCTTTGCTCGCTCACTCACTTGTCAAATGTCTCTCAATCCTTTGCAGCCGACTCACCGCTGTGGTTGATATTCAAGGAAAAGTCCAAGGCCCTGGACGTTCTGCGCCATTACAAGGAGGCGCGTCTGCGCGAGTTTCCCAATCGCGAACAGGCCGAAAGCTACGTACAATTTGGCTTTGAGAGCATCCAGTCGCTGAAGCGCTACGGCAAAACCAAACCAGCCAGCAGTAAGTAAATTCAATTCAATTATCTTAAGGATCCATTCTCAAACGGTTCCATTGCAGAGTCGATCCAATTGGGCAGTGGACTGAAGGCGTCCTCGAATAGCACAGACAATCTGTTTTCCTCATCGCCCACCAACAGCGCGGCCAGTAGCTTGTCCAGCTCGGGCATCACAGTTTCCATGGCGAATATGTTGCTGCCCAGCAACAGCAACAGCAGCAGCAACGGCAGCAGCATCAGCATTAACGGCAGCAACTCATCTAACTGCAGCAGCAGCACCAATTCGCTAAATGCCGAACGTCCGCCGTTTCGGGCGCCCACCAAACAGGAGCTGGTCGAGTTTCGTAAACAGATCGAGGCCGGCAATGGGGAACGTATCAAGCGCATCGTTTGGGATAATCCCCGTTTTCTGATCAGCAGCGGCGACACGCCCACCAGCCTGAAAGAGGGCTATCGCTACAATGCGATGCACATTTGCGCCCAGGTGAACCAGGCAAGCATCGCGGAACTGATATTACGGATCGTTGCCGATCGCGAATTCACCCAGCTGTATGCGGGCAAGAAGAGCAGCGGCGAAATGTGCGCAGCTCTAAACGAGAATCTGCTCGACTATTATCTGAATATGCCGGACAAGGGACGCGGCGAGACCCCATTGCATTTTGCGGTGAAGAACGGGCACGTGGCCGTTGTGGAAGTGCTCACCTCGTATCCCCAATGCAAATCGCTGAAGAACACCGAGGGCAATTTTCCCAAGGATGTGAGTAGCCCCACAGACAACGATAGCTGCATACAGAGATGTGCATATATATATATATACATACAGGCGAGGTTGGTCCGTTTGTTGCTATGCCAACCACCAGTTTCTCAATTCAAATTTATATTTTATATATATATGTACATAAGTTCGTAATTTGTCAGCTAAAAAGTATATAAGAGCATATTAGGTTTGTCCGCTATTGAAACTAGAGAATTGTATCTCGTGTATATCCACTTCAGATAAAATGTTAAGAATGTAAGAAATTTGAAATATGTGGCCTATATATATATATATAGTACATATTTTACATTTACAAGAAATGTTGTAACTTATGTTTATTTTGCGATAATTTATCGAATTTTATATCGATGTTATGCAAAATATGAAAGTATCATACCAAAAAAAACAGCTGATTTCGCAAAGAAAGTAGGCGGTAAATTTAAAATATAATTAGAAATTGTAATAATAGAATTTTTAATATTGTAAATTACAATTTAATTCAAATCAGCTGTATTTTATGTTAATGCAAGTGTTAATTTTGTTACTCACAGGCTTTGGAATCTAAATAACTGCCTCAGTTTTAAAGGTAGATACACCAAATATTGCAGACAGATTACTGAAGGCTCTCTAAAGATCGCATTAACATATTTTGAGTATAACAAAATAACAATTATAAATAATAATAAAAGGGTATTGCGCTGTCGGCTACATCCGACAGCAACATTCTTGCTATTGTTGCTGATTCTTTTTTTTTTTTTTTCTCACCCATCAGATAATTTGCCAGCGAGCACCCAACGCCAGCCCGGAGGTATTCAAAAAGTTGGAACTGTTGCTGTCGGAACCACATTACGTTCCCGTTCTGCGCGCAGCGGGCAACGAGCTGCCGCCGCAGATTGGACAACCGTTTACGCCCAACGATCCGCCGGTTAGTATCAAATATTAATCAAATTTAAGCTGATTCAAATATTGTTGTTGTTTTTTCTGAAATTTCATAGATCCTGCAGCAGGAGTCGGATGAGTTGGACCGGCTGAATGTTGAACTGAAGATCAGTGCGCTGGCCGGTCCGATGCCGCGTAAACAGGCATTTAGTTTCTTTCGTCGCTGGAAGACGCCACCGCGCGTTGGCAGCAATGTGATGTCGCCGTTGGCCAGTTCGCCGTACATCTCGCCAATGAAGTCGCCCAGCAAGTCCTTTTTCAATAAGCGCGCCGGCGCCAAGTCGAACTTGCGTCGCGTCCTTTTCAGGCCGAAGGCGGGCAACGCAAATCTATCGTTCAGTGAGCCGAACGGTAACCACAAATCTCAGCCAGAGATGGTGTTGCCCAATGGCGAATTGGAGCAGCGGGAGCACAACAACAATTGCGAGTATACAAACAGCTCGAAGCGTTTTCAGGATATGCCAACAACGCCCCTTAAATCGGAATTGTTTTTAAATTATCGCTGCAACATTATGTCGACGCCGGTCGAGGATACCTCGTTGGATGTGTCATCGGAGATCAGCTTAAACATGTCCGTGTCCACACTGAATGATAGTTTCACTGAGCGCCACATCAAGAACTCCGATATTGAGAAGGGCCTCGAGATGGTCGGTCGTCAGCTGGCGCGCCAGGAGCAGTTGGGCTGGCGCGAATATTGGGATTTTCTCGATGCCTTCGTCGACATGGCCTCCAACGATGGCCTGACCCGGCTCGAGGGCTATCTATCTGTCAAATCTGAGCAGGCCTGGATGCTTGCGGAGAAATCGGATTCGGTGTACACATTTACCCATATGCAACATTATCTCGATCTGATTGCCGATCGTGGCAAAGCGAACAGCGGCCCAACCACTTGTGGCGCCATCACCCAGGTGATGACGCCCTACACGTGTGTGGAGAAGTCGCTGCAGGTGTTCGCCAAACGCATCACAAAAACGCTCATCAACAATATTGGCAAAATGGTGTCCATCAATGATATGCTGCTCTCCGAGCTCAAAAGACTGAAATCGCTCATCGTCAGCTTCAAGGATGATGCACGCTTCATCACCGTGGACTTCAGCAAGGTGCATTCGCGCATCTCTCATCTCGTCGCCAGCTACATTGCCCACTCGCAGGAGGTCAGCACCGCCCTGCGCCACCAGCTGATGCAAAAGCTGCGCAAGCTGCTCCAATTGAACGGCGATCGTCGCGAGCATTTGCATTGCGTCTGCGCCAGCATGTTGGCTGTGCTGGAGCAGGCGCCAACTGTCCGGCTGCCGGACGCACTGAAGACCGAGGAGCTGTGCTCGGCCGCCTGGGAGTTGGAGCAGTGCTGCAACTGCCTGTGGGATGCGAATCTCAGTCGCAAGACAAGCCGACGCAAGCGCACCGAATCCTTGCGTGCCCAGGCCCACGAATTGGGCAGCACTGCCTCCAATCTGCCCGCGGCCACAGCCGCTCTCAACATCTCGGACACGCCCAACGTTGCGGCCATTGTGCCCATCGCCAAAACAAACGTCGCTCGCAGCAACGGCAACAACAGCGACGACGACGACGAGGACAGCGACGATGAATCCTTCTTTGTAAGTCTATACAAATCTAGAAACCAGCTGAAACAAATAATGATATATGCAATATATGCTTATATTCAAAGCATATTTAATTCGTGGCATGTAAACAACATTTTCCTTATGTTGCCTAAAAATTATACTATAGAATTGTATTTATATTCATTTCTCTTTTTTTTTTTTTACAAATTTCAACCTTAATGTTTCATACATTAATTAAAATTTTTCTAAAATTTTAAATATTTAAATGCAAGCAATATGAAAAACTGATTTTCGACCATTTTTCTTTGCACGAGCTTTCAATTTATCAAATTTTTTATAAAAAGCCTTGTTTATTATAGATATAGATTTTTTTGATCAAACAATTTCATTTAAACGAATAAGAAAATGAGTTTAATGCATTCATTTTTCACAGTTTGTCTACAAATTTTAATCTAATTTTTTCATTAATTCACTTTTTTCGATTTTTTATAAATTTTAAATATTAGAAACATATTTACGCCCAATTTCCTTTGAGCGAGCTTTCAATTCATCCAATTTATTATATTAAGAAAATGATTTAAATCTTGATTGACTTGTTTAAAATTGTATTTTTTACAAAACACTGCTGCACATTTTTATGTTGTTTTTTTCTATATTTATTAAAATATTTTTTACCCGATACAGTTTGAATGCGCTGATGGTGAGCAGAGCAGCGATAATGAGGAGATATTCATGACGCCTCCCGAGAGCCGTTCACCAATATTGTCGTGCGACTTAGATCCACGTTACGAGCTATTTATTTTTGGGTAAGTGAAACCAGGTTTTATTCATTTCAACAATTTCAAATTTCAATTTTGCAGCAAGGAGCCGACAAAACGGGATTTGGATGTGCTTAACGCTATCTTCCATGTGGATATCGATAAGGAGGCGCTGCCATTTGTGCATGCGTGGCGTACAGCCATGGAGAACTTCACAACTGCCGAGATGGATCTGTAAGATCGCGTCGCGGGCGCCAAACTGAAACTGAAACTTATCCGAAATCTTATCCGCTTACAGATTTCCCTCGCCACAAAGCGTACAGAAGATGCACAAACCCGCATATTTCACCGTGGGCAGCACGCCAAAATCTTCAAGCAGCTCCTGCAGCGCTGCCAGTAGTAGTAATGCCGCCAGTATTGTCTCCGACAGCGTTTCGCCCGTCCATCCCAAGAAGCTGTTTGCCACGCCCAAGCTGAATGCGGTGGCAGCGCGACGTCAATCGGCAATACCGTCGACGCCACCGAAATCGGGTCGATTGCCACGATTGGGCGCACAGAATGGCGCTGAGGCGGAGGGGGGATCGTGGACAATGGAGACGGAGTCACCAAAGGAGCAGCAGCAGGTAACAGTATCAACGCCGTCGTTCGCGTCTGTGGCTATGACCACCGTACATCAGACATTTACTGCGGCCGCAGTATCGCAGTCATTCCAAACGCCGCTCAACAAGGTGCGCGGCCTCTTCAGCAAGTACCGGGAGACGCGCCAGGAGGCGACTCCGGTGCCCATCGCGACGGACTTTGTGAATGGGCGGCTTGACCGGTCGCTGTCATCGGAGAAGAGCGACTGATAGCAAGGAACAAGGATTAAATGCTGAACTCGAGCAGATGCAAGTCGAACTGCCTATTATAATTATTATTATTATCATTATTATGATTATTATTAAAATTGTATGTTACTTGTTTTAAGAGATAAATTACGAAGTGAACTTAACAAAAAAACAAAACAAAACACAACAACATAAAATGTATTTAAGTTATTAATTTTTTTGTGTTAATTTTATAAAATGCAAAAACAAAATGAAGTTACAGTAAAAACGTTTTTTGTATCGTGTGTGAAGTAAAACAAACTCAAGTTTAAGTAAACAAGTTTTTTATATCATGTGTGAAGTAAAACATAATTCATTTGAATAATAAAAATAACAATTTTTTAAGTAATTCCAATGTCAATTGCAAATCCAACAAAAATAACATTTTATGTTTTATGTATATAAAGATTCCCACTGTTTTAATATGCCAATTTTTAAGTTCTAATGAGTTAGGGTATCTTCTAGTCGGGTACTCTGGTACTGACTGATACACTTTTACCCTGAACCCAATCAAAGTGAGCAAAAGGGTATACTGGCTTTGTGCAAATGTATGAAACATGCAAAATGAAGAATTTCTGACCCCACAATGAATATATATTCTCGATCAGTCATGTCCGTCTTTTTGACTATAGATTCTTTATTATTTATGATTTTGTTTTTATACTTTTTCTGGCAAAAAAAACTAATGTTTTGAATCATGGAATATATACTTGCGTGGCAAATCGATTCAATCTATATATCCATTCAACGTAAATCTATCACATT
Source organism: Drosophila micromelanica (assembly GCA_004143825.1). NCBI lineage: Eukaryota > Metazoa > Arthropoda > Insecta > Diptera > Drosophilidae > Drosophila > Drosophila micromelanica. Next base: position 15,747 of record SCDY01001491.1, read on the forward strand.
TTTGTTTCCGATCGGTTATTTGTAATTTCGAATTTCAGCCTAAATCCTCCTCTTATATAATATAAGCAGGAGCACAGCAGACAGGGTATTTCTCAGTCGGTCCGTTTGTTATTGGGTTCAGTTTGGGATCAAAACAAAAAATGCAATTCCTGACTTGAACCGGTTTGGCTTATGAGAGGTTTGCGACCTTGACTTTTTAGCCAATTTGAAAATCATTTAAAAAAATAACAAATAGCACCCTATTATAAAACATGATTAAAAGATAATAAAACATGTACGATAAAATGGTCGATTAATTTACCGGAACTAAGCCAAAAGGAACAGCCACATACAAATCTTTATGTGTGTGTGTGTGCTTAGATGCAGCACACAGCATCAGTCGTTAATGCAAGTGATGCAGCAGGGTGGTTCACTTTATTGCGATTGCTGAATGAAGCGCTTCGAACCAGTTATGTGTAGGTGATGACCATGTTGAGCGGCATATGACTTTTGACGAAAGGCTTGTTATTCAAAAGAATATAAGAAAGAAATCTGTATTATTTCAGCTTGTTTGCTTGCATTTTTAGGTACAATTATAAATATTCGAAATTCATATCAGCGCACTACGCATTTAATATGTAGAATTTTTGTGTATAAATATAAGCAGAGCAAGAGCTTATCTCTTAATTACTGTGCATTATTTGCGAACAGATTGGAAACCCAATAAGCCTATGCAAAGTACACAAACGTTTCAAATATTTGAGCTATTTAATTTAGAATCTTACAAAATGCTACTGATAAAGACTGCTTTTAACAATAGTATTTAAGTCCTGGGTGTAGGGCAGCTCGGAAACTGCCTGACCGATTGTTACTGCGGCTCCTGCTGCCAAAAAAAAATCAAAGAATAAAAACTCAAAAGAAAACAAACAAACAATCGCTGAACAGCTGCTTGCTTGGCATTGAAAACGTCACAGAGCCACAGAGCAAGTTAGAGAGTAAGAAAGAGGGAACAAGAATGGTTGAGCGAGAGAGGGGCGGCAGATTGTTGGGGCAGGCTGTCTGTCATTGCGACGTTCGTGTTTCCAGCGCACGAGGAGCGCACGAAACACGACCGGTCGGCCGCACACGAAAATACAACGAACTACGACGGCCGAATAACAGCGAATGCCGAAGACGACAGCGACCGGTTTTTGGGGCCGCTGCCAGTCAGTGGCTCTGTCTGGCGCCTCAGTGCGAAGCGAAGCATCGAAAGTGTCAGGTGTCTAGCGCGATTTTCGTTCGTTTTTGACTTTCGTATATTTGGCGCATATTTTGACGTACGTTGTGAATTGCGGTGATATTTTATAACGGCTTTCATTTAATATATTAATATAAAACAAAATAAGCTAAAAGACGAACAAGCCAGAATAAAAGTACATTTTAAAACAATACGCTAAAATAAACACAATGATCAAACTTTTTCCCGCGATTGTCATTGAAATTCTTTTTTTGTTTTTTTTTTGACATTTTTTTTTCCAACATTTTTTTAATTGTGCCATTAAATCATCTTCCAGCTAAAAGTGCTAACAAAAAAAAGTTTCCGCGAATAGAAAACAAAAAAAATATATATATTCGAAAATATTCTTTGTTTGTTGTTGTGTGGGTTTTGCCAGCATTAATTATAATATTTACATATTTCTATCTAGCAAAAATTGATCAATTTGATTTGTCTTTGAACTTGAGTGTGTGCCAGATAAAGACGGCGACATGAGAGAATCGAGCAGCATCTGATCGGCATTGATATTAATGTTATGAACGCAGTTTTAAACTTTTTTTGTCAATAGCTTAATTAGCAATTTTTTAATTATTTTCGTTTTGTTTTTGTGTTGCTGATTTCATTGACCGATTTCAAATTGCAGCAGGCTAATAATAATTAAACAAATACTTGTAATTTATACAAACTGCGAACTTTGCTGACGCATGCAAAAGTTTTGTGCTCTCGTATTCTCGTCATTTTCGCCAAGTACTGCGATCAATTTGTTGCGGGACCTTGTGAGGTCATTACTATGATCAAAAACAAAATGTGTAAAAGTCACTTTGCTATCTCATTTTACTCATCTCAGTAGGAGATAAATAGCAAAGGCGTTAGAAGAGTGCATGCATTAAAACGAATCGTAGTTTGCACAAAGTGCACAAATAAAAAAAAACTGTAAATACGTTTGGCTGTACCAGTTGTTAATTTTGAAATTTAAAGTCGAGCTCTCAATTTCTCTTTCTCTCTCTCTCTCCCTCTCTACCAATATTCGTTCAATTCGTTAAGTTGAGCTGCGCTCAGCTGCTCAGCAACTGCGATCAGCCAATGATGAAGCACTTTATGCTTCTTATCGTATTTCGCTCTCGAACGGTAATTTGAGTAACACTCGAGCCTCACGTAGCTAATAATGCGCTTTCTTACGCCTCGAGTGGGAGCAGTTAGGAAGTGGAGAAGCGTCTAGTTCGACGAACTATAAACATTAAATAACAATAATAAGCAACAAGAGCAGTAAGTTGTCCAAGTGTCTGTGCTTTGTCAGGCCACATCAAATATAATACAATAGAAAATATACATATATATATATTGTATAAGCAATACCAGCAGAAACAACAAACAACTAACAATACCAACAACAATAACAACAACAATAACAGCAGCAGCAGCAACAAGCACATCAAAATTGTTGGCTCCAAAACACGCAACAGTCCGTCAGCCAAGTCGCTGTCTTCATCGCGTGTGCTTAGTCCACCCCCCCCCCCTCACCACTTTGCCAAAACTACACCTACACCCACCCACCCAACGATCCCTAACCAAACGGCCAACGGTTCCAGTTTTGAGTTCCTACCCGCAGCAGGACTCGAATCTGACTTCAAACAGTGCGCGCCGTGCGGTCGACTTTTCCTCGATGGACATACTTGCTTCTATAAAATAATATATGCTCCAAACATATATATTTATATTTTCATAACGAAATTTGTTGTTGCTGCTGCTGCTGTTCTTGCTGTTCTTGTTGCTGCTGGCTGTTGTGTTTACAACTATTATTATTTTTGTTGTTTTCCCCATTTTGTTATATTTTTTAACCGCCACCACCGCTGTGCAACACTGTTCCCGTTCCCGTTACCGCGTCCGTGCTGTTTTTTATTTACTCGCAACCGGAGAGTAGGTCAGGTCAGTGTGTATTACTTTACCAACTATTTAGCTATTCCATGTCGGCATTATTCCATCAACGTATTATAAATATTACATACATATATATAATCCATTTCCCACTCATTTCAACAACTTACTCACAATAATATTGTGGCTAACATTTAAACATTTTGTGGGCTACCTGGTCATAAGTTTCAGTTTTCAGTTTTCAGCTTTCTCAGTTTTCCGTTTATTTAGTTAATTGCCGTTGTTAGCAGAGTCCACGCTGCGGGCAGTGAGCATATCAAATCAATCGTGTATTTGGAAAACATGGCTAATATTGCTGAAAGCGCTTAAAAAAACATATTCGTGACAGTTTATTAGTTGAGCAATTATAACATATTTCTGACAGCTCTAAGAATGATTTTTTAATTAAGCAATTAAAAAAAATGTGTTTTCACTAACATAAGCAAAAGTTTTTTGAAATAGTGTATTTTGTTTTAAACAAATAATTTGCAAAACAATAAAATATATAATTTCATCATTTAGAATGATTTCTATATATTCCATTTATAACTATGTCCGATAGCATATATATATTTTATTTATTTATATATGAGGAATAGTACTATTCCGCAAAATTCCAGAGAGTAGTCAAATCGTTTGTTAAATCGAATTATTTGTAGTTATAAGTCTTAGAATTTTCAATATTATTCTGCAATATTGCTATTAAATCTAAATTAGAAAAGTGTGACACCCAGTTTTGAATATCTATAAGTTAAAATGGTTGCCTATATTTTAATATCTTTAAAATTATGAACTGCTTGCTGAGTATATGAATATCTATATCTATAATTGTCTATTGATTTAATTTGTGATATTAATTATATTTAAAATAAAATTTTAAAAATATTACGACTAGTTTAGTCTTGGGTTTCTCAAAGTTTGTGTATTTAATCTATATTCAATTTCCCCCGTTTTCGCACTCAAATTATTTAGCTGCCATGTTATGCAAATGTGAATCGGCTTAAGTTAAGCGATCGATTAATCCGTCTCTAACATGTGGCTAATTTATATGCCATTACGCTCCATCAGTAGTTTGGCAGATAAGACAGCCGTCGTTAGTAATGAATTTTTGCGGGGGGTGTTCACAATTCGCACGCCCACTTTTCGCCCAGTTTTTCGGGAGCGCACGCAAATAATTTGCAAGTTTCTTGGGCGAAAGTTGATTTTGTTTATGGCTTTTCAATGGATGGGTTTGGGTGTTACGAGTGGGTGGAAAACAAAGAAACTATGCGAAAGTTTGTGACTCAAACAATTAACTCCGATTGAAAGTTATGCGCAACAAGATAATTGTGCCGATACTTTAGTTTGGTCTTTGCAAACGCCTCCAGATATTCATGCCACCAATCGAATATTCGACTATATTCGAGTGGGCTTGTGGCGCCCAAGTGGCTCGACGGGATTTAGCCACAGCAAATTTTAATAATGCCAGTCTAGAGAAATGCCTCAAAGTGCTCCCAAGGCACGAACCGAGAGCGAGATAGGGATTGCGACTGTGTGACTGTGATGGCAGTTGAGGATAACTGAGACAAGGATAGAAATCAGCTAAGCGCAACAAAAACTAAAAAAAAAAAACAAAGGTACAAAGCGAACTTTTGGTTACTGCGACGACTGTCAAGCCAAATGCACACAGACAAAAGGGCAGCTAAAGGAAGCAAGGACGCTGGATAAATGTTGCCAGGCCATGTTGCACGTTTGTTGTCCAGCATCTAAAGGGGCACATGCCAAGCCAAGCAGCAGCTACCCGACTTGCTAGATATCCTACAATTTACATAAAAAGCAAAACCAAAATTATTGATGGTAATAATGAAACAGGAAAAAAAAAATATTTTATTAAATTACATTTGAGAATATCTAATATATAAATAAAACCACATTAACATCAAATTTATTATAGAAAAATTCGGTTTAATTGGTTTTTTAAATTTGTGAATTTGCTTAATTTTTTAATGAAAATAATAATAATAAAAACAGAATCAATATTATTAATTATTAAAATAAAGCTAAAAAATTATGATACATTTTAATAATAACAAATATGTATTTTATATAATTTTTATATATGTTAGACTTAAAACAATACACCCCAGTTGCAGCTGTGGCTAGGGTATGGCAAATGCTCCACATCTTTAGCTAGTCGCCTCTGTGGCGCATTTGCGTTGCGGTTTGTGCAAAAAAAAAAGAAGAAAAAACAAAAAAGAAAAACAACAACAAACAATGCGCTGCAATAATTTCAAGGTCCCCAAACTGCGGCAGAACTAAATCATAAGCACACAGTGAGAGAGAGAGAGAGAGAGAGAGATAAAGAGTGAGTGAGAGAGAGAGAGAGAGAGAGAGAGAGAGCGAGTTTAGAGCGTGGAAGTAAAGGAAACACTTGCGGTCTACTTGGCTCTAAGCCTGAGCTGGCCAAGTAAATTTGCAGCTAAGCCGAATAACTAAATCAAAGCAAAAGTCTGGCAAATTAAATAATCAAAAACAATTGTAAACGCGGTCGAAAGGAATCCTCTCCTTCACCTTGCTTCTTTTTTTTTGTGTGTGTTTTGAGTGGGGCTCAGAATGATGACAAAGCTGACGATGAAGGCAAATTGGATTACGTGTTGATTGGTTAACCTCATCAGCAGCAGCAGCAGCAGCAGCTACACGGGCAACTTACAAATAGTGTATATATATGTACATATATATATATAAACGAGTATATAATCGAGTATATGGCATGCTCGTGTAGAGTTTCCAAACGTTCTTTTCGACTTGACCCCAAAGCTATCGCTGTGAAAGGTTATCAATAGTCGCTGTCATAATCTCATTGATTGTCGCTGCGAGCTAAGCAAAATCTTACAAAATTTATTCAGTAATTTACTGTTTCACAAATTCAAAAATTTATTGTTATTGTTGTTATGATTATTGTTTCTGTTCAAATTAAATTTTTGTGTTTTTTTTTTTTTTGGTATATATTATTTTCTGTAGGTCGCTGGCTCAGAGAGCCTTCAAATTCCGAACGTGTTTACGTCTTGTATAACAATTCTATTGAAATTCGTCGCATAAATACATTTATTTAGTTTCAATAATCGAATATTAGAGACATACTACCCTATTATGTCTGGCTCTTTGCAATTTTGTAATTAATTCAATTTATAATCATCATTGATTTCTGTTTTATTATTCTATGCAATTTATTACTCATACGCCCATTGAGCCAATCACTTAGCTTTCAATTGCTTCGATGTGAAATTCAATTTGCATTTGCCTGAATTTATGTACATGTGCGTCTTTCCCACATACTATGGAACCTTTTCCTTATACTGTCAAAGGTTTTCGTTTTTTATATTTGTTTTTTTTTTCGTGTGTTTTTTTTTTTCGTTCCGCCTGCCTTCCTGGCGCTGTCACGCTGCGCTGAACACGTCGGCGTCGTCGCCGTCGCCTGTCTCAAGGGCGCCACAAAAACCGCGGCATACGAGACATTTTAAAGTTGTAGGTTGGGGCGGGCGGTCCAAAGGGAGTGGGGCAGCGAAATCGACAGGAGCATTGACAGAAAAAACAGCTAAATTCAAACTAAAATCCAAATATTTTCTTTTTTGAGGCTTTGAATGCTGCAAGCGTTTTTGGTATCCCAGTAATCAAAACTGTTTATTATTATAACTTTTAATTAAGCTTATTTATTTGTATTATTATTGTAAATATTATTCTTTATTAATAATATTTCTAAAAAATTTGAAGCCATGACAAAAAATGTTGCACAAATATTTAACAATATTATTATTACATTGTGCAGAGACTGTTAGATAAGCAAATTTTTGATATTTACTCAAACTTTTTTTGACTGCTGTTTATTTTCATACGATAATTAGTTATTTCTTAATAATTATGCAAATATATTCAAGTCGGATGGAAATATATTCAAATTACTTAGTTAGATCTATGTACATGATCTTTCTTATTTTTAATGATTAATTAACATTGTATGAAAAAACGGACTTCATCACGAATTTCTTTCCATCGACTGTAAACAAAACCTTGCTTTGTTTCAGCTAATAAATATCTATATATATATTTATTTATATAGAACCAGTACTTCCCAGTACTCTTACGTAATGCGGGAATTTTTTTTGTTGCCTTTTTTTTGTGTTGTTATTTGCAAGTGCATTGTATTTAAGCACAGTTATCAATTGCCTGAGGGCAGTTTAAAAAGTTTTCAGCTTGAGTGATTTGACGCTTGACTTTTAAATCGATTCGATTCGATTATTTCGATTATTACGTTTTGTGGTAGAAAGTAAGTGCTTAAGCTGTATTCACAACATCCAATTGAAATCAAATATCTATTGCATTGCTTTTCAATTTTTGACTGGCTTCGACATCTTTGAAATTTTGTGTCTGAGCTTTCGAGCTGCCAAATTAAAAAGGGGGGTTGCGGCAAATACAGCCAGCAATCGTCAGTTGGCAGTTAGCTGACAGTTGCCCTTTATTTTTCCCCACTCCCTTGGCAACAAAGATGAAATTTGATGCTGGCTGTGTCTGTGGCGCCACAGAAGAAGGTAGCTAAAAGTTAACCTTGAATTGCAGCCATGTCTGCCAACTTTATAAACGGATGTGACAATTGAATTGTCATCGTTGCCAGTCGCAGTCGTTGCAACTGCAACCATGTTACCATGCAACGCCTGCTAGCAGCGAAATTTGTCATGTCATGCCACATCTACATGGGATTTCTGCTTAAAGATCCCCAACCAACCAACGTACCAACGAACCGCCCAAAGACGACCCCAAAAGCCGCATTGCTTTTCAATTTGATTCGCTTCCAGATACGAGAATGTGAATAGTCGAAAATTCAATGACTTGAGGCTACTTACAATTTCTCAGTCTCACATTCACTCACTCTCTATCTCTCTCTGTCTCTCTATTTTTCTCTTACTCCCTTTGGTTTTCTCTGTGTGTGTGTCAGCCTTCGGATAACATGCGATTTGTGTGTGGCACAACTGGTTGCCACATGTGGTACAAATTTACCACAACTGGTAGTTTATTATATCAATGGTACACTGCATCTTCTCTCTACAAAGATTGTACCATATTTATATCGAGGGTTTTCTTTCCAAATACAATTTAATACATGCATTGCATTTTTTTTTTTACTTTCATTTATCATTCTGCACAAATATAAAACAATTTTATTGAAATAAATCTTTTAGCCATCATTTATATTGGTAGATTGTGCGTATAAAGATTTCTCACGCTTATGGATAGAGAGTTCGTTGAAAATTGATTGTTAGTAATAATTATTTGGTCTGGATTTTTATATATGAATCTGAATGTTATTGTAAATATAGCTAAAAAAAAAAAAAACTGTAGTTCGGCTCGAACCTCTTTTTTTTTATTTTATCTAATTGCTTGGTTATAAACATCTGTTTTCTTAAATAATGATTATCAGTTAAATAGTTAATATTTTGGTTATTCAATCTTCTCTTATTTTATTTAAATAAATGCACTTTATCGATACCGTCACATATATTAATATTTTGTCATAAATTTGCTCCATAAATTTATAAGGACAATTTATTGCTGCAAGCATTTTCCTGATCAAGCAAAATGTTTTCGTTTTTCCGAATGAATCGCTTGAGTAATTTGTGATTAAATTCAGCCATTGGTTTAATACAATCGTAAGTAAATTTCTGAAATAAAAGTACCAATTTATATATATAGATATATATATAAAAGATTCAAAGCTAGGCGGCATTCTGTACTTATTCAATTTTTGCTTCCGTGGACTTTTTTGTTTGTTTTTTCTATGTGTTTTTTTCGTCTTGAAATTCCGTCGTTGCATAGTGCAAAGTCGAGTCGATAAAATTCTATTGAGCCGCGTTCCATGTGCGCCCATAATTTATGATTTAATTATAAAAATGTGCGCCGTGCGGCACAAAGAATCCAATTGAAAAGCCCATGTTGATTTATGAAAATTACGAGCTAAGTTTACCCTACTCTTTGAATTGCCAGCGACAACTTGAGTGTAGGGACAAGGGACAAGGGACGAGGGGCGGGTGTAGCTGGCTGGGCAGCTCACACCTTTTAGTCCCAAAAGTTGAATGGCGTTCGAAAATTTTCATTCATTCTTTATTATTAAAAAAATTCTTTTTTTTATATATTTTTTGTTGCTTTTTTTATACAACTTTTTAAGTGGCCTTCGCCTCACGCCCTCTCGACGCGCTCGCTTCATTGTTAATCGTCATCATAAATAAATCTATACAAAAAATATTTTTCATGCACAATTTGTCGAGTTTTTCGCTCGGTCCCCCTCCCCCGCATCAGCTTGCTTCCAGTGCCGGTTAAATTTTCAGTTGAAGCGATATATAAATTATATTTATACATACATAAATATACATGTGTATATATTTTTATGTTTTGTCGCCTTGGAAGTGATGGGGGACACATCTCTCAGTTTCAGCTGGGTTGCCTTCAGCTTTCTCAGTTCCATTTGGCCCCATTTTCACGTCATTTACACTTAAACAGCTTAGCGCCTATGGATACAGAACCGTTATGGACCGGAGTGTTGAGTGATGGGGTGGGAGGGGGAGAGAGAGAGACAGAGAGAGGAACAGGCAAAGGCAAATTATATACACGATGATGCCGTTGATGATGCTGATTATACGCGTCCCGTTCCTTAAGGTTATTAAACTTTATTGCCGTTTGGCATTTTGTTCGGCAGCGACTAATATCAGGCATTAAACATCAAAGCACTTAAGCCCACTTATTTAGTACCATTTTCGCATGTTTCTGTCAAAGCTAACAAGCACTTTAACATGTTGTCTAACATAATTTCATTTCTCCTTTCAAATAAATCTGTCTGCTTAAATGCCTGTTAATATATTTGATAGAAAATTATTCTTAATTGCCATCTGTAAATTTATTTACAAGAATTTCTTTGAGAGAACACATTTCATTTTCCAGGCATCTACAATTTCGATTATAAGCATTGGTTTAAAAAAAAATTATAAATTATGCTGCAGTTTTTTGAATAGGTTTTAAAATTAATGCCTTAAATTATGGTATATTGAAGTTGTTAGAGAATAAATAGAAAAAGAAATGAGAAATGTAAAGACGAATATATATTTATGAATTTGTTCTAAGTCCTTTTCGTCCGTCGTTCGTTTTCTTATAATTTTTGAACAAGAGTTATTTAAGTGCATGTTAAAGTGCATGTCAAATTTTACATAAGTACCTATTATTAATGTAACATAGTATTTTTTTTTTTTTTGAAAATAGTAATTTATGTAGTCAACATTTTGCAAAGCTTTTGCGACGTTTGTTGGACAATGATATTGTTGAATACATTTTTTTTTATATTTTGTTGGCTTTTGTTTTTAATGCTTTTGCCAAATTGAATGTAACGTTTATGTGCGGCAGACGTAATTGTTTTGCGTTTTACTCGGCGTTGCGAAAATAAATCAAAATCCGGTTTAGCAATTAAAATGAAATTAAAGTTCATTTAATGTGCAATTAAATGGCTCCTGCGTCGCGGATGTCTAAAAGCCCAAATATACTAAACTGATTGTCAATGCTGACTCAGCCAGTCGCTCCCCCTCCCTCCCACCTGCTGTTATTTAAGCTGCCTGCTGACAACCCTTAAGCCCGCTGCCCCGCAGCTCCTGAGCCAACTGTTTATTGTTTGTGCGGCATCATAAATAAATTTTGCACTGCATTTAACGAATTGTGAATTGTCCGGGCCAGAAGCCTGTTACCAGAAAGCCCATGGTAACTATACATATATATATACATATATATATATATATATATATGAATGTATATGGCCACAAGCGAGTATGTGTGTGTGTGTGTGTTTCGTTTATCTGTTGATTTACAGCACGCGTTGACTATTATTGTTATTGTTGTTGTTGTTGCTTCTCTTGATGAGTTGAAAATATGAAATTTAATGCGCTTGCAAAATTTATTCATAATTAAATATAAATTTATGCTCAGTTGTGGTTTAACACGGCACGCATTCACAGGCATACACCCACTCACACACACACTCACACACACACACACTCACACACACTTGCACGCACTCGTTCACAGCTGTGCTTGCATTTTCTTGCCACAGCAGCAAAAATCATTTGTCAACCAAAGCTCCCAATACACACCTACACACACATACACTCACACACACTCACATTTATAGAATTTTATAGAATTCACTTGGTCAACGTCATCATCATTAGCCAAAACCTTTTTCTAGCATATTGATTGGGCTTTAGAATATGATTCATATCTCTATATACACATATACATATATTTCAACTAAGCGCATTTACTCGTAATTTGAATTTAATTACCCAACAAATAATGCATATTTAATGGAGTTATATTTATTTTTTCACATACATATTTCATTGTGCAAATTATTGTGGTACACTTAGCAAAAGGAATATTTTTGGAAAATTATTAAAAAAAAATTTTTTTTTGAAATACGAAATAAATTTAAATGCAGAATGAATCTAGGGATTATGATGTAACTTGGATCAGTTTTGGCAAAGTTATGGGACTTTGAAATATTTAGTGTTGATTCGGGAACTTTACATATCAAAATTTTTTGTCAAATTTGACATGATTTTTGACAGAAAAATCGACCTCCTCAAAATCACTTTTAATGTTGCGTTTTCTACTAATTCTGATACCCGCAATTGATTAAAACTAAAATTTCGCAAATCTAAATTTTGAAAAAAATTTTTTTCAAAAATCAATAAGGGGGGAGTAAAGGATAATTTTGGAAAAATAAAAAAAACATGTATTTTGAAATACGACATAAATTTAAATGCAGAATAAATCTAGGAATTAAACCATGACGAAAATGGTAAATATGATGTAAATCGGATCAGTTTTGGCAAAGTTATGGGACTTTGAAATATTGAAAGTGTTGATTCGGGAACTTTACATGTAAAAATTTTTGTCAAATTTGACATGATTTTTGACAGAAAAATCGACCTCCTCAAAATCACTTTTAATGTTGCGTTTTCTACTAATTCTGATACCCGCAATCGATTAAAACTAAAATTTCGCAAATCAAAATTTTGAAAAATTTTTTTTTCGAAAATTCACAAGGGGGGAGTAAAGGATAATTTTGAAAAAAATATCAAAAAAAAATTTATTTTGAAATACGACATA
>SCDY01001492.1:0-49017 GCA_004143825.1 Drosophila micromelanica
CGATTTGACATGATTTTTGACCAAAAATTTGACCTCCCCAAAATCGACTCTAATGATGTTTTTTATACTAATTATGACAATTACAATCGATTAAAAATAGAAATTCGCAATTTTAAATTTTGAAAAAAAAATTTTTTTTTTAAAATAACAAGGGGGAAGTACATGATTTTTTTGGGCAAAAAAATTTAAAAAATGCCGAGTCAATCGAGAGGCTGAATAATGATCTAAATGCCTTTAAACATGTAAATCGGTTAAGTTTTAAGCAAGTTGTGGGGGTTTGAAGTGAGATTTACTGGTGCATATATACGTATAAAAATACAGTGTATATATTACTAGTTACCAAACCCAAAAGCAAGGATTTTAGTTTGGTTACTTTTCTTATAAATATAAGAAATTATTGATGGCTGTACTTGGTTAATTTAAGTAAAAAATGATATTTTGTGCTATTTAATAAGCTGCCAAACACTGCATTCAAGTGTATATACCCCGATACACTGATCTGCTCAAAGGAGGCAATGCAAGAGCCGGAACCGAGAGCTGTCCACATTCTGCAGCCTTGCCATGAACTGACTCTTAAAATGTCTCATTTAAATAACTTGCATGCATTTAGTCATCCTTTTTGTCCCAAGTTGGCAACACCAAGTTGGCCAACAGGCTTTCGTTGTTGTTGTTGTTGCTGTTTTTGTTGTCGTTCCAGGCATGCGCCCTGGGCATCGCTGACGATGCGACGTCAACTTAAGTGGCCAGCCGTGGACAACGTCGCCTCGTTGCGGCCACTCGAGAGTGTCGAGAGTATGTAAATCTTATGCTCGGTTGCCAATGCGATTCTTGTTTGGGATTGCAGCAGTTGTCTTTTGGGTTGATCGATTTTGTCCACAGCGCTGCTTTGTCAATGCATTCAATTGTTTGACACAACAAAAGGATACATGTTTGTACATGTGTTGGGGCCCAAAAGATTTACATCTAGTGCGAGTGTGTGTGTGTGTGTGGACATAATGGGGACATTGCATTTTTATTGTTGTTGCAAATCATTTTTTATTTGACAAATTTTTTGGCTGGCAAAAAAAAAAAAAATTGATCTGCAGAACTCGAAGCTGTAGCCTATGAGTAACATCAGCATTTTAATTAATTCAAATGCAATTCAGCTGCTGCTGCTGCTGCTGCGGCGAGTGAAGATGCGCTGATTGAAGCTGAAAGCCAGCACGTGAGCCCAGACTGTAAACTACAGACAAGCAGACGAAACAGACAGCAGGCACTGTCACTTTTTTTGCACTCTCTGCTGCTGTTGCTGCTGCTGCTGCTGCCTCTTCCTCTTGCTGCGAGGAGTAAAGAGACGTACGCTCATTCAGTAAACGTTTGTGATTTGTAACGATTGTGCAGTACATAAATCAGTCATGGATTTATTGCGAGAAATGAAATTTGCTGGCTACGACTTCAAACTCGACTTCGACTTCGACTTCGACTCTGACTCCAACTACAACTTGGCTGGGTGAAGGTGAAGCATCTTCTGGCATCTTATGTGGCTCTGGCTCTGTCTGTCTGTCTGTCTGGCTGGCTGCTGGGTCGTGGTCGTGTGAGTGGCGCTGCGTGTGGGTCGCATAAATTTCACGCTTTGCGCAGGCGCTGCTACAAATCGATGTTCTGTTATTTTTTTTCGTTGTCTCTTCTTTTTTCTACCCTGTAAATTGGACATAGCAATTATGCAAGTGTTTATGAATATAGGAAGCGAAAACAGGCATATTTTATTGAAGTGTATAGATATAGATCAGCCTCTACAGCTATATAAGTAGAAAGGACCTATCGCCCGCAATGTAAAAAAATTACGCACAATGATCGATAGTTATCGGATAGCTTTTACTTAAGTATATAGATGTAGATCAACCTACAGCTGTGTCGACCATTACTGTCTGTCTATATAATGTCCTATTGCACGCCATGTTTTGTAATAAATATATAAATATATAAATTAAATCAAAATGATCGATATTGGATTTTTAAGTATATTTTATAGAATTTCTAAGCCAGAGGCACAAAATTCATTCACAATGATCGATAGTTATCGGGAAGCAACGCATGATTCTAGAATATTATATGTTATTATAGATTTAAAGGGTATTTGCTAGTCTGACTCTTGTGACTAGAGCACTTTTACTTGTTTTTTTTATGTTGTGTGTGTGTTTTGCTAGATTTTATGAGCCATGCGGCCGTGCAGCGCCGTTGGCGAAAATCGATAGTGCCGATAGTTTGACAGTACGCGAGACGAACCAGGAAATTGTAAAGCGGCGCAAAGAAAACATGTGCTCAAGTGTACATATTAAAGCGGCTGACCTGGGCTGGAACCATGCGACCATTAGGCAATGGCAAAGCCATAAGGGCAGATCACGAGTCTCACAAAAGTCTAGCCAAAAGATGTGTCCCCGTTGCAGTTGCATTTGCTGCCGCAGTTGCTGCAGAGTGGACACGCAATGCGGTGCTAATTGTTCGGTGGCCTACAACAAATGCCCAGCTAAAATGCAACTGATCTGACTAACCGCTAACAGCAGACAGTGGCCAGCAAAAGGTAACATTTCAGTTGGCAGTTGAATTATTCGCATCATATCTGATTGCATGACAGTTCTCAATTACTTTTTCGGCGCTTTTTTCCCTCTTTTTTGGTATTCATACAAAAGAAACTTTGTCCACATTGCGAAATTGTGTGAGAAATATGAAAATGTTGCCGACATATTTGACATTTGAAATAAAATACAAAAATATGCCCAAATTTTGAGTGAATAACAGATAATCCTAAGCAACTTTCGATAGAGTTTGGTCTTAAATAAAATTATATGATTTTTTTTTTAATAAGATGAATTGTGTCCTAGAAGTTCATTCAGTTCTACCTAAAGCCAAAATCCTTAAAAAGTTCAATGCACCCGACAAGAGATTTCAGTTTCCCTTTTTTTAAAGCTTTTGTAGGATTTGTTGGTGTTGCTGGTTGTCAGGTATAACCGTAGCTTGTGTGCATTCCCGTTAGCTTTTGGCCAAAAACTTATAATTTATGACTGGGTAAACTTTGCCTAATCCCTGGCCTAATCGTCTGGGCTGCTGCATGCCAATGCCAATGGTCCGATAGCAAACCGAAAATAAAGTCAGTCACCTCGCCAAAGCCATGTTTCGCTTGTATTTTACTTTCTTGTGCGCGTTTCGGTTTTCGTTTTGGTTTCCATTTTTTGTTGGCTTCATAATTTATTATCGCTTCAAAGGCATCTCAATTATGGCTCCTGGCAGACATGAAACCCAAAGCCAGAGTCAGAGTCAGAGTTAAAGCCATATACACAGAAGAAATCTCTGGCCAAAATCGCCAGCGTATCTCTGGCGAATACAAATGCGTTGCGCTTTGTAAATCTCCAATCGAGCAATTACAAAAGTTTACAAAACTTTATTCAATTAACTGATTTGTTGGATGTCGTAATGCCGTCTTTTTGGCCACAGTTTATTTGCCGTGCTTTCGTTATGATTATGAAGCGTTTTATTGGTGTGAAAATGCGCAGCGTGTTGCAAGTTTCGCGTTGCGCGTTGCAGCTTCAATTTCATCCACATTGCAATCGTGACGTGATTTTGATTGCCGGCAGCGTTGCGGCCCCAAAATGAAGGCGAACGCGATCAGCCGACCGCCCTGCCGTGTTTTGCCAGCCATTGTTGCCAGGTTTCCTTTTTTTTTTTTGCTTTGTGTTTGTTCTCGTCGATGGCAACCAACCAAAAGCAGCAGACTGCCAGAGATTTGCACACTTTTACTTTTTAGATTTCTGGGCCATTGTTTTCGCTTGTCTCAAACTTTGAGGCACTTACTGCCCGGAACTATAAATCCACTCGGCTATATCATTACTGTCTCTGGGCGCTGATTCATCGTAGACAAATTGTCGTCATGTCTGGGCGTTGTCTGCTGCATTTCAATTGAGTCCAAAACGAAGACATGGCAGGTGCCGATGCGGCTCTGAATAGTTTTCTATTTATTTTCTCGGTGGTGTCTCTGATTTATGCGACTATTCAAAAAGTCAAAATTCAACACTTCTCCGCTTGTCAGAAACCTAAGCAAATGACAAATATGTGCGTAGAGGCAAATAGCAAGTGTGACACCTTATAGATATCCTATAATTTATATAAACAATATAATATAATAAATTTAGAGTAAATTCTATTTATTTAAAATGTCTCATCATTAGGTTAATAAAAATAGATGTGGAATCGGTTTTTCGAAAAGAATATGTTTTTTTTTTTATTTGTATTAAAATCTATATTCAGATGTATGTTTTGAAAATGCTTTAAATGTGATTGAAATACAGTTTAAAGGTCGCTTATAGTAGATTGCTTTAAATTTAAACTAAAATCTGCTTCAAATCCAGTTTGCTGCCTCCTTAAAGCTAATAAACCTTGTCTATCCTTATATCTAGGGTATGCATTTACAAATTCCAAGCGTTGTTCGGCCGAAGCACGCTTCGTTATTATTAGAAATTCCAGGCATAGAACCTGCCTAACCATTGAGGCATATTGACGTTAGGAAGTGCCTACAAACAAATGCGATGTGACATCAGTTGTTGTTGTTGTTGTTGACGATGATGACAAATGGCTTCCATTTCCTTTTTGTGTTGATTGTAGCCGATATCAGTTGATACTCGCTTCTGTCAAAAAAAAATTGAAAAAGAAACAAAACAGCAACCAAAAAAAAAAAGATCCGTCTCCTGTCTCGATTTCTCATTTTGGGGTATGCCAAAATTGCAATGATCGTGTATTTTGTTTCATTTTCGGTATGGGCATAGCAACAAAAATGCGCTAATTACACGCACTGAGCACTCGTTAATTGAAGTTGTCAACAGGCTTGTCAAAATATGCGCAGCGAATCCTCGTTTTTCGGTAAACTTTTCGTGGTAAAAATCAAAAGGCGGCCTCCGATCATGGGCAAGGGCATGCGACAATGCTGCCGCCCAATTATCTGTGAATTGAAAAGCAACAACAACAATAAAATTGATCTGCAAGGCAATGGCGCCATTAATTACCGCAAAAACGGATACAGTTCTTCATAATTAAGCGGGTGAATGACATATGAAGGCAGCTGGCAGCAGCAGCAGCAGCATCAGCAGCAACCTCATGCAAAGGTGACCAGCCTAATGACAACATCGCTTCCGACTCGCTGCACAACTGCAGCTGCTGCAGTTGCAAGTTGCAAGTTGCAACTGCAACTGCTGCCCCAACTGCATGGGCTCCATTAGCAGGAGTGATGCAGCGCCTAATAGAGAAGCATTACTCATGCTCAGCAGGACATCGTTATGGCCGCGTGTCTAGCCGGGATTCATTGGCAATGGAATTGCGTTTCTTCTTGACTCTTCTGTCTTTCTTTCTCTCTTCTGGGCGCGCAGTGTGCGTTCGAGCTAAACATGCAATTGAGAAATTTATTAAAAATCATTTTCATTAATTTGGTTATTTATGCACAGGATCAAACATTCAATTAGGCTGATGTTATAAATCTCTCATTCATTTTTCACATGCTACAACCACGCGTTGCATCTATAAATCACACACACTGAGAGTGTTGCAACTGCAACGAGCTGCTGCTGCATCCAGCTTCCCTTTTTGCATCCCTCAATCCAATTGCCAATCTTTTAATTGTCAATAATATAATAAAATCGCTGGGATTTATTTTCTCATTTTATTTTGAAAGGTTAAAAGTGAAAGATCTCCTGCTGACTCGCAACAATGACAAAATGCTTTGTCGAATTACGAGCTTGTTGTTGTTTGCATTGTTTTTCATTTTTTCTTGATTCGTTTTTTTTTTTTCTTGTTTTATTATTTTTTTTATTTATTTGTCATGTTCGGCACGAAAAATGAGAGTAATAAGATGCACAAAACACGATAAAAACTAGCAAAAACCTAAAAAAATAAATCTTATTGATGTTGCAAACATTTGTATGCTCTTTCATAGTCTAGTTTTTATGGCAGAGATTGTCAGCTAAAAGAACCAGTTATTTTTATGGATAGCTTAACTTTTGAAAGAAAGACTTAAAAAAATATGTTAAGTCCAAGTCGTAAACTGGAATGTAAATGTATCTTAAAAGCTCTTTCTGCTTGGTTCAGTTGAGATAGGTTTTCATCCATTAACTGTATTTAAATAATAATATATTTTCTTGAGCTATTTTAATACTTCATTTTACAACTTTTGAAGCTACCCACGTTTTTTTATGATTTCAAAGCTTGCAAAAACGTTGCCAATAAATTGACAATGGAAAATCAGTTACCGAAAAAAGAAACGATTAGTAAATAAATAAAAAGAAAACTTAACAAATTTGGGACATTTGTTGAGCTGACCTTTGGCTGACCTTATGCCCAGCAAAAGTAAATCTCAGCTGCCGCATGGTCTCAATAAAGCGTCCACAGCTGAGCAGGAAGTCCGCCAGTTGCTTATCGATCGGCCCCATCGAACTTGGGTGGGTTGCAGAACACAGATTGTGGTGCATTTTCTCTTCTCCTCTCCTCTCAAATATGTTGCAGCCTGTTTAGATCATAAAATAAACTTAATAAAAGCAAAATCAACTGAGAGACTTGTTGTTACATCAACTAAAAGCCGACAATTGGGGCGTGACGCGACTATCAGCACGGCCAGGCCCCCATTTTGTTGGTAGTGCATTGGCTGTGGCCACAATTTTGATGTAATAAATTGCATAGAAACATAAATTTAATTTTTAACGCCCCAGAACGACAAGGTCTAGTCTGCTCTCTTAGCATAACAATTAAGACATCAGCCAAGAACAGAGACAGAGAGAGAGAGGGAGAGTTTTTGGTTGGAAAGAGACAGCAGCAGATTGCAGTTGGGTTGACAAAATGGTGGCATGAGCACTGGGCACAATAAATGGCGCTTTAGTTGGCACTTTTCGCTCTCTCACATTTTTCACGCAAGTGGACACAAAAGGAGCGCCCTTGATCCGCCCCAGCTTGGCACTGTTTGTCCCAAACACTTATGCATAGTCTTGGGCCATAATCATAACCATACAAAAAACAAAAACCACAACAACAACAAATAAAAGACCCATAACGTTCCGCGCATGCGCACTGTGTTCATATTTGTGTGTGTGTGTGTGTGTGTAGATTCCCCCCCCGCGTTCCCCGTGGGTCACCACAACTGCGCCCAGTTGATGGCTCTGGTCGCGCTGCGCGCGCGCTGATTGATGACTTTCATTTGCCATTCGGACAGGGCTACATTAATATCAGCAACAGCCTCCTCCAAGCCAAGCGAAGCTAGCTAGCAGCCGCTGCTGCTGCTGCTCATCAGCGTTCGCTGGAGCCGGAGCATCATCAGCGCAGCGGAGGCGGTGGTGGCGATGGCGATGGCATCCTCTCGCTTTCGGGGCGTCACAATTGCGCAGGGAACACCCAGGAATTTGTGGCATTTTATGGACTGGTGTTTGACTATTGCATGGCGACTGTTTGCACAGTCATCCACCAATCCACAAATCCACTTTCCATTAGGTACACATGCGAGCATAATCGTTCTGGGGCCGTCTTAAATTTATGAGTACTCGTATTTAGTTGTAGTCACTGTTTGTGTGTACTCTACTAAAATCAGGTCATGTCAACTGTGCAAGTCGACTTGTGACACACATCAAAATGAATTTAAGAATTAAAAAATAATATATTTATATACATTACGTTTATCTTTATGATATGTCTATATTTCAATCTTTTCCTAAACCTATCGCAATGTTTTAACGAGAGTACCAAAGATTCGATTACAAAATTCCACCGAATTTAAGAATTGAAAAATAACATATTTATATATTTTTATTATATATCTATCTACATTACGTTTATCCTTATGATATATATGTATTTGAAACTTTTACAATATCCATCGCAATCTTTTTTACGAGAGTACCAAAGATTCGCTTTCCAATTTCCACCGACTATATTCGACTCTACAGCTCCATTCGCAAAGAACTGCCAGAGTAGTCACCAGTTGCCAGTTGCCAGTTGCCCAGTTACGAGTTGCAGTCGCCTCGCTGCCATTGGAATCATTACTCACGCGCACTAATCCCAGCGACTCCATTTGCCAGCTGGAGCTGGGACCGGCGAAGCCAAGAAAAATCACATGCGCAGCATTTAAAGATTTGGGGCGCAAGCGGGAAAAGCAACAGCGCGAACCGACGACGACGATAAGCAGCTCGGAAAAACTGCAGAGGCAGCAGTAAGCGGTAAGCAGTAAGCCCAGGCAATTGAGTTGTTCCCCTGGCCAACTAACTGGTTGCTCCTTCAGTTGCTCGGCTGCTCTTCCTCTAAGCATGTGCTGCACGTAATGGTGTTGCATTTATTAAAGGCTTTTGTGCGTGCGGGCCCAGGCTCCGACTCCATCCACTCACTCTCTCTCACATGCTTAATCCATAAATGGAAATTAATGGTTTAAATACGAATTCGTATTCGGCGGCCATGTGTTACCTGTGAAGAGTCGGCTCGCACAGTCGGAGCCTTGCGACAGGCTAATGGCTCTGGCCTCGGTAACGGTACCGCTTGAGTGCCACTGCATTTGCGCCATGGCCAGCAAAAATATTAAGACATAAATGTCGTCAACAATGATACGGACTATGGACAACCGGCCCCGGCGTAGGCGTTTGCACAGTGGTGCATTTACATGTTTGTCGCGCTCAAAAATACGTTTGTTTTTTTTTCAATTACGCTACGCGCTTTTTCCATATATCATCTGATTGGCTTTCGTAATGAGCATAACAATGCCACCCCCACACCCTACCCTCCTGCTCCCATATAGATATAATCACCGACGGAAATGGGCAGACAGATTAGCGCCCACCAGGTGAATTCAGTGCCTGGAGATCACAACTTTGATTGCCATTGTTGTGCCCCCATTGGCTGGCCCTTTCTTGGGTCATTTGCAGCTGGGCGCTGGCCAGGGTTGTGGCCAGAGTTGCCCTGGCTCAGCACATAAGTGTATATAAAAAATGATACCACAATTTATGGCCGACATCTAATGGCGTTCGCAGACACAGACGGCAACAGCAACAGTGTTGGCGGATTTGTGGCGCGTTGCAGTTGCAGTTGCAGTTGCTGTTGCAGCCACACATCTCATAAAACATAATCAAGTTCACATTCACCGTCAGTCGTCTGGGGCGACAATGGCAACTCGCATCCTGCCTAGACTCAACCGGCTTGACTATGCAAGATTAATTTGCAAGCATATTGTCATATTTTCTTGTCGCATGCGTCACTTTAGTCGTTGCTCCTCTCTTCCTTTTCCCTTTTTTATTTTTTATAAGCGTTTTGATTCCATTAACTCGAACAGTTGCAAATGGCGGCTCACAGTTCGTATCAGTTCTTGGCGAGTAATTTCCATAACTTTTGCTCCAAATTATTTGCCATTGGTTGTTCGGATCGAACGCATTTATCATCTGGCACACGTACCCGGCTGAGGTGTGTATTAATTGTTAGCCATTTGGCATTTGGCAATCGCATCCATTGCCGCAGTGTGGGCGTGTGCGCTAGCTGATGCAGCATCTGCCATAAGCACTTCTGGGCGCATTCACTGCATTAATAATGCCAATCGGAATGCATTTAATGCATTTTCACAGCTCAATGCGACCGAAAGGCTGAAGCTGTTTGGATATCAATTGAATCAGAATTGATACCGTTTCCTATTACTTGGACATTAAAGTAAATTTAAGACATAATAATTAAATTGACTTTAAAATATTTTGCAGACATCGATTTATTATTTATTAAAAGAAATTGTAATAAAAAGATTTTTAATTAATTCAACCGAAACTTTAATTGGTTCATGGTCACTATTCTTTAAAAAAACACATTTAAGCAATCAAATAGTTTTACGATTTAGATCTGAAAACCCCCACATCACTTTTGTATGCACTTCGAATGTGATTTTATACCCTATAACCTTTGTTTTTTCACGTTTATGTAAATTAGCTGGCAAGTACATTATCATAAGTATTTCATTTGTTTGCTTGTTGCCAACAATAGTCACAATTTCAAATCAGCTTTTGTTCATCTGCTTTTCACGCGAGTTCGTTGCCTAAGTCTTTTGTTTGCAGACCACACGCAGCCGCCTAACGCAGCTACAATTTCTGTGTGTTAAGCGGCATTGATTTCACTTATTTAAGCAAAACGAAACAAGCCCGTTAACAATTTGCGCAAAACATTTGCCCAGCCCCAAAAAGCAAAAAAAAAAAAAAATATTGAATAAAAAAAACATTGATACGAAGCAGCGAAATAAACAAAGCCAAGGTCCAGGTTCTTGGGAGTCCCACACAAGCTGGAGGAGTAGGAGGAGGCGGACGCATCGACAACGCACGCCTGTTCGCATTCAATAAATAAAATGTCAAAACAATAATGAAATGAATTATGAGCGCGCATCAGCAGCGACGGCAGCAGTCGAGGCAGCCGTTTGGGGCAGTCGTTGAGGCAGGGCGGCGTGGGCTACCATTTGCGATGCCTGGACGGGTAAATTTTCTTGTTGCTTTTATTTATTGATTTCGTGCGTATGCACAATCAGCACAGGGCACAGACTGCACCACAGACCTGGTCAGTGGCATCCGTGGCTGGCGCAACATGGTTACAATTGTCAGAACGCTCGTTTGCCCAACGATTGGCTGACGGCCTCGGGCAGACGCGTAATGAAATGTTAAGCATGTGTGTGTGTGTGTGTGTATAAGAGTGTATCTATCTCTGTGTGTACTGGATTACTGGCATGTGGTTGTCGCTTTTACATATACGATTGCGATTTATCCGGCTACGCAAACGACAGCCGAAACGCAATCAAAACTTTCGCTGCCAAACGAAAAAAAAGCAATTATTTCGATAAAAATGACCGTTTACTGTCGTTTTGTGGATATTGAGGTCCAATTTATGTGTGTAACAATAACAGAAACAACAACAACAAAAACAACAACAGCGACGGGTCCACGGAACGCGAGGGAGTTAGCCGGAACATTGGGCTTATAACCAAGCCATGTTACCGTTGCGGCTTGTTGGCGACTTTGGGCTTTTAACTGGGTCAAGGGAACGTACAACCAAAATAAATAAATACAAAATCACATTCTGTTTGGCCACTACAACAACATCATCATCTTCATCATAATCGCATATTCAAATTGTAAGCAACAGCTTGGGGGAAACGGAAAACGTTGTTGATTTGTGTATTTATTGATTAAAACCAAATTTTGACAATTTTTTTTATTTATGTGAAATTCAGGAATTATTTGTTGTCCGGCTTCATTTGACTAATTTCCATGATTTGGTTTAAAATTATATATTAAATATAAGGATGATATCCTTTAAATTTGATAACATTCTTTTTTTGGTAATTAGGAAAAATTATCATACTTTATTATCATACTCATTCATTATAAAATAGTTATGATTAATAAGTTAATTAAAATGAGAAAATGTAGAATATTTGTAAAGAACTCCAAATAAATAAATCAAATATTTATTTATATATGTACACTCACTTTATAATTACATCTTTCAGGGTCAGAATAAGAGCGCAAGTGTCTTCTACTTTTCAAAGCCACATTAAAGGAACTCTTCAGCGCTGCCGTCGCAGAATGAAAAAATTAAACTGGTTACTTCATTTTCTCTAGCCTGCAAACGCAAAATATATACAGTTTGCGTGGCTCCCATCTGGAAATACGGTATCTAAATCTGGGGACTGACAGCACCTTCGCACAGAAGAAGAGTACAAAGCTTTCAAAGCCGGTCACTTCGAAGCTCCTGGAGCTCCCTTCTGTGTGCGCAACACCGTGCTGCTGCTAGAATTACATCCTTATTGCATCCTGCTATATGGTGCACACACTTGAAAGAGGCAACTCAGTGAAACAACCACAAAGGTGAGTCACTCCTAACTTTTTTTAATTATTGTAAAATCTATATAAAAAATCACAAAGATCAGAGAATGTCCCATTTTATCGCAGATTCTACACAAGTGACATAAAAAATCAATAATTTATTTATATGTATCATTTTGTTTTAAAATTTTTGCCCAAGACATTTTGAACACAGACATTAAGCACTACTGCAGACTTAATTTACATACCATATTTGCCTTATAAACACACTAATCTACTCATAAAACCAAGATTCCACTACGTTTTACCGGTTCACACATTTATTTATTTTTATATTTACCATAACTATTCATAATTTTATTATTATTAGTATAACTGCACCTACTCATAAAACTCGCATCGATATCGCCGGTTTATTGAGATTCGAAAACAAAATGACCTCTCATATAAGTATTTCCAACTGTGCAACTGTAATTTTTAAAGATTTATGCGTTCAGCTTTTTTATGGTGCACTTAAGACTTGACCACTTAGCCATTTTCGGCTTGCAAATTATTAGCCGCGTTCGAGGCGACAAATAAGGCGTCAGATTTGAAACGCCCAAAAGAAATCGATTTCCAAATATTTTGATATGCTTGTATACACTATATATATTTTATATGGCTGGATCTCATTTGTTGCTGCCATAAAAAGCTCCATGTATACACTCTTATATATATACTCAAATATATCTCAGCTGACCACGCATGCATAAATATTTTAACGATCTTCAATGCGAGCTGGTTTCTGTGGCCCTAGGCCGCGGCTGGAGCTGTTGTTGGAGCTGGGGTAAGCCTTATTTGGATCAAGATAAAAATTATGTATGATCAAAAATCAGTTTGACAACAAAATGCTTTATGTGCGCAATTCTTAACGCTGCAATTTAACAAAACGGCACATTAGGATGAAGAAGGAAATTGCAAGAGGCTGGAGAAAGGGCACGTCTAGAGGGGGGTAACCCAATTTCTTGGCTGTGGGAATGCATGTGGAGGCTGTCCCACGTTGCTGAAACGTTGCTGGCATGCTAATAAGAGCGGCAGCGGCAGCGGCGTTGGCGGCTGCGTCGTCGCAACTTTTCACCCGGGCGAAAGTAGTCAAAGTTGAATGGCCCACCATCCTGGCCGACGCCCGCAATCATTCATCATAAACGCGGTAAGCGATCGGCAGCAGCATCACGACGACGGCAACCGGCAACTGGCAACCGGCAACCGGCTAAAGGCATCAAGAATCGAGCATCAGACATCAGGCATTTGGCAGTTTGCCTGCCACCATATCTTCAACGTCGATCAATGCAAATTTTTGCGCCGATCAGAACGCAGCCGTGGCAGCCTACGCAGCAGCAGCAGCAGCAGCGGCTCAAGAATTATTATTAAATTCGATATAAATAATATTTTCAAGCGCACATACACATACATATACATATATAGCCAGCCCCAACGGTCGGTCGGTGCTGCTGATTAATAAAAGACGCGGCTGCGGCTGCCGTTGCAGCAGCGCTCGATTGCCCGCGGTGCTTAAATTCTGAGGCATCTGTCAAACTGAGCGAAGGTGCACGTTTTGTATGCACAGCTTGAAGCCAGAGCAGGCCAGGATGTGGACTCCAGCTCCAGCAACCTCAGTCTCAGCTGCCTGCAGACCGCGTAGAGTGCGCGGAGTTAGTGTTCAAATATTTTTTTAAAAATACTTTGCATATGTGACACTCGCATAATAACGCTTCAATTAAGCTCAATTCTGAAACCTGACTGCGTTGCTGCAGTCCTTTGACACGATTTTCCTTTGTGCGCCCCAAAACTGCGCTTCCAGATGCATATCAATAAGATCTGACGTCAATTTTGATAAGCGAACGCATATTATTATTGTTATTATTAGCAATATACTCGCTGCTCTCCGGTCTTCCTTCCTTCTGCTGACTGAGAGGGGAATGGGAGGCATCAGATCACTTATAATAAGCAGCAAAGAGCGCAGAATCCCTTCGAGCATTTCGTTGCATCGACGTTCGCCACGGATATCAGGCAACAATCGACATATGCAAAAGCAAAATGAAAAAAAAAAAAAAAAAAACAAAATTCGAAAAAAATAAAACTTAAGAAAAGGAAAATTCCTGAAGCAGAAGCCGCAGCAGAAGCAAGCAGAATAAAACAAGAATTATGCAAAAATTATGCAAGGCGCAACAATTTACAAAGTGTCCGTTCAGTTGCACAGTGGAACAAAGGGCATCAGAAATGGGACAATCTGCAATTAGAAGGGTTTAAAAGTGTACCTTTTGTTGGTTCTATATAGATTAAAAAGTAGTAATGATGTACACATTACTTAGGCATTCTAGTTGATAGCTTTTTTGACTTTAGGTTCCATGTTGATTAGTATTGATCACTATTTATTTAAGATATAGACATTTATTAGGAGCTATAATTTTAATTTGATATTTTATATAAATTTAACACCACGTTTTGACGTTCAAAAGAACTTTTAAATGTGATATACATATATGCAGCTTCAACTAATTATGTGAATAATCATCTAATATTTTTCTTTTCTTACAAATTATAACTGAGGACACTGTGCAATCGATTTGTTGAATAGATAAAAGTTGACGTTTTGATCGATATTTATTGTAGGTTCACATGGTAAAGCTATGATGACGATGATCGTAACTGGCAAGCTGGTTACTTGGCCATTTTGTTGCGCCGAAATGTCCTGCAGTGCTTGGGTGCAATCGTTGATGATCTTAGACAGAAGCTTGGCCCAAAACGCAAAAGGGGCGGATCGTGTGATTTAAGATTTAATTTCTTAGGTTTTGGGGGCCAAAACAATTTGTTACTGTTGCCCAACCAGCGCGACTTCTTGTATGTGGTTTGACTGTCTTTAGCCCTGTTGCTCTCCTGCTTACGAATTAACGGGTTGGCTGCTTGGTTAGCTGCATGTGCGTCCTGGCCTGGCCAGGTTTGAGTGGCGTGGTCGCTGCACTCTCGGAATACATTTGTAGTAATCACGCGTTATCGTCGCATTTGGACATTTTAAAAGGTCATAACTTAAAACCTTATCTCGCTGCGACGGCAGACGGACAAGGCGACACAGCGAGTGTGCGACACGAACACACGACACACACGCACACACACACGCACACATAGACACACCTATAAGGTCGCCCAAAAGTAGCCGAAATTGAGCACACAAGAGCAAGGATAACATGAGATGCCAATGCCGGAGCGCCAGAGACGCCGCCTTGAGTCTTGAGAAACACGCAACTCGAGAGAATGAGAAAGAGAGCGAAACAACAACATGGAATGGAGCTCAGAAGATGTTACCATTGCATTCCATTGAGCGCGCTCCGATAATGAGCCAGACACACATACGTGTACCCACACACACGCACAGGACACAGTTTCTGAGAGGTTGCGCTAAAAGCGAATTGATAAGCTGACAGCTCCGGAGTAGGCGACCGAATCTTTCGGGGCACTTCCTTTGGCAAACCTGCGACAACAACGACGACGGCGGCGGCATCGGTTTTTGTTTGTTTTTATTATAGCAACGGGGGGGGCGCAGCCGGAATGGCCATTGAGTCCAACTCGGACATGGCCATGGACTCGCGAACCGTCTGTGTGCCATGAGTCAGCCAGGCCAGGCCAGGCCAGAATTGGCCACTTGCCGTTAGGGCGCGCCCAAAGTTCTGCATTAGAGCGCGGCTGTCGCAAACGCAATTAATTTACCTGTGTTTTTATGTATTTTGTGTGGCAAATCAAAAACCCAAAGCCGACATTTGATTTCCATTCATGATTTCTCGAGCGCTTCGAGCTAAGCCTGAGTTTGCTATCAATCGAAACGTTTGTGGCTTTAAAATTTATAAATTTCTATAAAAAGAACAGAATGATTTTTATACGTTTTTTTTTTTTTTGTATATTAAAGCTAAAAAGTTCTAAAAGGCAGGATTAGATGTCATAGTTCTTAGAAATGTAGAAAAGATACATTCGTATTTATGTTCACCACTTAATAAAACTTTTTGTAAATGCTGCAATAAAATATTTTTATGGTAAATTCGTTCAAGTCAAAATTTTCATATAAAAATTTTAGCTACCATAACTTTCGATAATAAAAATTCAAAATCTTTGGCAAATAAATTTCTCGTGAAGTTCTTAGATAATGGCTGATATTAAAGGAAAAAAAATAGACAGCTGCTGCTTGATGAAATTTTAGAATTCCTTAAGGCATTCTCAGACCGTCGTAATATCCTTGAATTGAAAGCAAATTAATGAAGCGCGTAAATGCGGATCAGCTCTGTTTCAGAGTCGATAAGTTTTAAATGCCTGCGACTCTCGGATATCAGCGTAATTATTGAACAGCCGGCAACAACAATAATGCAAACAACAAAAGCAATTCAAACAGAGCTAGACAGTTTCTATTATTACCATTTTCATTTGCGGCCTTTTATTTAGAAATGAGATACCCAATGCATATATATGCTCAGACCAACGATCCGATTATCATCTAACTGTGTACATAGTTTTCTTCTTTTCTTTGTGTGCGTGTCTGTGTGTGCGTGTGTGTTTGTGTGTTGACATTCCTTTTTTTAGTGACATTTTCTACGAAAACTCAATACAAACATATCGTCGTCCCTAGATGATGCTCAGCACAGCACTCCCATTCAATGACAAGCCTTAAATTTACGACAATAGTTTGAACAGGTAAAAGAACTGAGAGGGGTCGGCGGTCGTACGGGGGTCGGGGGTTCACTTATAGCCCTTCAACGATACGCAGATGACTATCGCAACTGGACGACGAAGCAGTCGGCACAGATGACTCATCAAATTAGCGTCTCGGGGCGCGGGCGATAAGCAGCGACCCGAAGGATTAGCGTTTGAGAAATTACCGTGTGTGCCCATTGATGGGAATCGACAAAGAGAGACAGCGAGACAGAGAGACACAGAGAAAGGAACGTAGAGAGGAGCATAAGATTGAGATTGTAAAAGAAAAGTGCTCATATCATTTTACAAACACTCGAGAATTGACACTGACTGGACAAAGTCTGCGTACCTTTTATTTTGTTTTTGGCCCTTTTTGGACGGGGTGGAGAAAAACTGAATGCATTTCCCGGAGACCACCCTCATAAAGAAGCGTTTGTCAAGCGCTTATTAATTGCTGGCATTTTTTATTAGTTAATTGAGAGCAGGGTGCAGGGCGGAGACCCGACCCGACCCGACCAGATCAGACCAGACCGAGTCCAAAGTGAAATCGTCTACAGCGTGTTTTTACAGTTAGTCGCGCAATTATTCGTTCAATTTACACAGGAAGCTTTTGTCGCTGATGAACGCGGTACGGGCGATAATCCGACAGCAAAATATGCGAACGTTAATTACGCTTTTGAGAACGTTTTACCCAAAGAGAGAGAGGGCAACTGGCAGACAGGGATCGGTTGTTGGTTCGTTTGGCGAGAGGAGCATCGCTTGATGCCTGACGGCAGATAATGTTGATCGCATGAATGATGGAATCGAACGCGGCTGCCACAACATGCGCCTGCCATACGGGTTTTGATCGATTAGAGCCAAGTTCCCAAGTTCGAATCTCCAGTGGAAGTTGGCGCAGTTCCCCTTTCCCAGTCTAGTCTTGATTGAAAGCTTGCAAATTGTTTGAGAAAATGCTGCACTTACGCATCTCCGCCTGCGTTGTGGATGTGTCACTGGACCATCATCGGATTGGATCGCCGCTTAATGTCGCCTCGTAAATGCTTAGAATGGATTTGTTGTTTTGTGGCCCGTTTTTGTGGCCGCCCAAGTGCATTTGGTTTTAAGTTCCCATTTTGGCCCGCACACTGGGCCGCGCACCATTTGTCTTGACCCTAAGTGCTGCATGTGGTGTTACTTTCGTTTCTGATTAATTTGAGCTAATTTGTTAAGTAATAAAAGGGGCCAGCCAACAAAAGGTTTGCCCAAAAACGAAGTTGTAAAAATAATATAAAAACAGTTTGAAACAAAATTCCCTCGATCCCTCGGTCGATTTATTAACACTTAACATGGGACCGCCGTACGCATTCTCATTGCGTAGGAGCCCCAAAGTAGGGCGCCAAATTGTGCACGTTGCGGCCTGCGGGTTGCCCCGAGTTGCATTACGAGAGCGGGTTTAGTATTTCGATTATTGACTTCTTCAGCCTACAACAACAGCAGCAGCAGCGGGTGGTGGCATTGTCGAGACCAAATACTGATGCTGATGCTGCTGGTGGTTATTTAAAGCTGCTCATTTTAAAGGCAAAAACTTGAATTCAGTGCGAAGCACTCGAAATCAAATCTTTTAATATAAAAGTAAATGATATCAATTAAATGGAACAAAGTGAAAATCAGTTGGATTGCCCAAGTTGCTTTTTATTATGGTAAAGTTATTTGGACAAGTAAAATGTTCCCTGTAAAATCTTTAACTAAATATCATTTAAAGTCATTAGCAAATATTAATTTATAAAAACATATTTATTTGTTTGCTTAATAGTTGCTAATAAACAAAGTATCTTTTGTTTAACTTCAATTTTATGAATTCACTGTCAAAATCTTTCCTATAAAAGTAAATGATATCAAATGAAAATCGATGTGATTGCCCAAGTTGTTTTTTTAATAAAAACCCTGTATCATCTAAAATTCAATTTGTTTAACTTGAATTCTATGAATTCACTGCCAGAAACAGTAGTCAAATTTCAAAGAAATCCACGCTTGTTTTTTGTTCAAACTAGCTCCCAACCAAGTAGCTAACGAATAGCGAGCCCAACAACATGCCGCATAGATATCATGACAAGCTCACAGAGCCACTTCGTACACCAGTTTAAAGATCATGTCTA
This sequence comes from Drosophila micromelanica, assembly GCA_004143825.1. Taxonomy (NCBI): domain Eukaryota; kingdom Metazoa; phylum Arthropoda; class Insecta; order Diptera; family Drosophilidae; genus Drosophila; species Drosophila micromelanica. Next base: position 18,689 of record SCDY01001492.1, read on the forward strand.
ATGCCAGCACCACATTTGCGTCAATTAATTTATTAATAAAACACGATAAACCAAAAAAGCCCAGGGAGATCTGAGAGTCTTGTTGCTTATTGGCAGGCAGCACCTGTTCCTATGGCCACGGTTCAGTTTTTAGTTTTCGGTTCGTGTCCATGTCGATGTCCATGTCTCTGGCTGCCTAATTCACATGTCACGTTCGCCCGGCATTGGCAGCGGTTTTCGGTTGCGGCTAAGATTGCGATAAACTGCGAAACATGGTTACAAGCTGGCTGGAGAGTCGGGAGGAAAATAAATAAAAGACGGGTAGCTGCGTTCTGACTGATCGTCAGACAGTTCGAGGATGAGAATAAGAGTTGGGGCCTGTTTTACACTCATAAAATTAAATCAACAACAATTTTATAATTTGGCGCATTAAATCAACTGTGGGCAGCGCCCGTAGCCATGCCCCCAGTTATAGCCATCCCCATAACCCATCCGCTAGCCAAGTCTTGTGGCTAGGCTACCGTCTCTTCAGCCCAAAACGGGCCACGTAGCACACAATCAGGCGCGTGCAATCTTAATGGATAAATTATTGAGGCAAGCTGAGGCCCGTTTGCTGCCGTTTCTGCTGCGGCTGCTGCTGCTGCTGATTCTGGCATGAGTCGCTGCCAGGTCAACACAACACACAATTGGCGGTGTGTGTGTGTGTGTGTGTGTGTGTGCTCGTTATGTCATAATCGCATTACTTAGCGGCCTGCGTAATATAATAATCATTTATTAATTTGTTAGCGGGCCACGCCAGCTGAAAGCAGGTGCCAGCTGCCAAAGTACGTGCCACAAATCACAACAGAAAATCCACAATCTCCCTCTCTCTCCCTCCCTCTCTCTCTCTCTCTCTCTCTCTTTCAACTTTCTCAATTATATAATAGCAGTCGTGCTCTGGTTCTTTGCCTCGTCAGTGCTCCACTTCCGTTGATAGTGATCGAGAACTCAATTATATCACAAATTCGATTTCAACAATTATTATGGCCCAATCATCGTTTCGGCGATATCGTGAATTCACTCAAATCGCCCAGACACGATTAATTATTAATGGCCAGCTCTCTTCTCCCAACATTGGTATCATTAGTGACGCTTAATGGGGCCTAGTTGATGTTAGTTAAGGCACGAAACTGTTTTATTTCAATTAAAGCGCGCGAAAAATAAAAAATAATTAAGAAATCTTTTGTGGCTTCTTAGACAGCTCTAAGTGCTTTGTGATGTAGTTTAAAATTTATATATTTTCACATTTCTATTTATATATTTGAACATATATAAATGGAGCATCTTACTCCTTACTCCTTATTGCTGCCTACCTGCTAATTAAACTGCCAATTGCCGCTGAGCTTGTGCAGGCCTTTGGCCACGCCCTATAATTAACACCCGCTTTGCGGAGTTGCGTATAAAAGCTAGAGTCCCGAGCCGGTGGTTCTCTTTCCGCCAACACGCCCTCAACTTTAGTATTGCCATTGGTAACCTCTAATTTGGCAGCCAGCGCAGTTGTATTGCCAACTTTAACTGCAAGTCCATTTCCGACTCCAGACTTCAGCTCATGTTTGCAAAAAAAAAAAAAACGCCAACACGCGCCTCAAGATAATGACACACACTCCGAGAAAAGGGTTTTTTTTTATTCGTTTGTTGTTGTTCTTTATTGTGAATGGGTTGGATTTGGATTCGTGTTGCTTACCTTATGATTTTCGGCTGTCGATTGATTTTTGTTTTTTTTTTTTTTGGCACGTGTTGGCCAAAAATGATCATTTCCATTTCACTAAACGAGGCGTTTCAAATGAGCTGCTGCTGGCCCTAAAATAAAATGCTTGTTTAACACTAATGAGCCATTGCTCCAATTAGCTGCACGCCACTTAAAACGAGGGGAGTTCCCAAAGTTTACTTTCTATGGGAGTGTAGCTTATCACTGGATCTATATTTTGTTGGTCTAGATTTATATATATATTGGTATGATTTTAGTATATAACGTTTATGAACTGGCAGCTGCTGTTCTGCTGATCAGTTTTTATCGGTGGCAGCAGCTATTATCCGCATACCTCAACTGGCGCATCAATATTTGCTTTCGGCACTAAAATTGATGCCGCTGCAGCGGCCGCTTAATTAATTGCCTCAACTTATTTGACAGCGCTGAGCTGAGGCAGCTATAAATAATGAGAGCTTTCTATAAATCATTTGCGGGCTGCCACTGCAGGACATGGCTGGGCAACATCTAGTCATGGACACACGGACACACGGACACGGACATGCACAGGGGTGCACTCATACACGTGTCTTTGCATGCGTTTGATAAGCGCTCTCCTCCTTATATAGGAGCCTGCAAGGAAAATAGCTTAATATGCGCCAGTGCCAACAGCAGCTGCGATAACCATGGCCAAGACGGACGCGCAACAGTATATGGAATATTTATAGTCGAAAAGCGCCAAAGGCCGAAAAACTCGTACGTAAAAAATAAATATCCATATGGCTGGCTGGGCACGCACGGCGTCCTAGACGGGGGATACTCTACACACGTAATTACAAAATGCTGAACTCTACAGAAAAACAGAACTGAAGCTGCGCATATTGGTAAAATCGCTTAACAAGCCAATAGCCTGAGTTATGACTGAGCTGCCGTCTTGGCCATGGCCCAAGTTGTAGTTGTCGTTGCTGTCGTCGTCGTCGTCGTTGTTGTCTTTGCCAAGCGGCAGCAATTTGTTCTTGTTGTCGACTTTGCATGTCGCTGACTTTCAGACAGCCAGACAGCCAGCCAGCCGACCAGCCTCGTTGGCTGTCTGTCAGTTTGCTTGTTTTGCATGGCAGCCAATGGGAGTACATATTTCTTCCCGGAAATTCAGTAGAGCCATCGACGGTCGGTGGCTTTGGCATCCGCTGATTACGCTCGCTAACGCTTGCTCTCTCCATGTTCCGACCATGTTAAATAGCTGACAAAAACAATGTTAGACCCGGCCTGGGCCACCCTCTGGTACTTCCGCTTACAGACGCTTAACTGCTGCTAGCCGGTTATATAATCTCCTGAATGCTTACGCCGCAGATTTAGCAATTAGTAATTATAGATAATGCTCTCCGCTTGGACTGTATAATTTAGTTAAGCAGCTTATGAAAAGGGGCGCCAGTTAACTGAATGAATTGATTAGAAATTGATTTTGTGAACGGGGAAACCTGAGAAGGCTGTAAATAAAGGTAAAATTGGTTTCAGCTTTTTTCCTATTTCGAAATTTTCTCTCTATTTATAATTTGTATATAGCTGTCTCTTTATTTTTATTATTTTGAAATAGGATCTCTTTTAAGTTTAAAGTTCTCCCCGCTAATCAATCACTGAGCCTTAAATTTGTTTGTTTTGACATATCGAGCATAAGATAAATTCTTTAATATATCACCCCGATGCAGAATTTGGCACAGTTTTTTCGGTGCGCATTGATTGACAGCTTAAAAGGGGCGCTGCAAATTGCAACTGCCACATTAATCATACGCAGCGTGGTGCAAATTTTAACATGTTGCTACACGTCACATTGGCAAACGGATACTAGATAGATATATATATGTATAAAGTCTCGACATAATCACAGCAACAGGTGGCAGCAGTTTATGTCGATTTCGTCAGATCGCCTCGAATACGAATTGCGAATGTGAATGTGAATGTAAATGTGCATATAAAATGTGTTCGGTGTCGCCAAATAAAAATCTAGTGGCATTTGATTCATAATTGACATTCACTTTTGTTTATTTTGTGTTTTTTTTTTTTTTGTGACAAAAATGTAATCAAAATGTATGCAATTATGACATTTGCAAATGTTTGCCAGACCTTGAAGCGACACCCTCGTCGCCAATGATGAATAGCCGCGAAATTGTGAATATTTTTGTGGGCCTAATGAAGCCGTTTGCCTTTGCTTAAATTAAATTTGTTTGCCTAAAAGCCTGTGCTTATCGCTGAATGCCTAATTTGAATATTGTGTTAATTTTTGTATTTGAAGAAACAATATTTTTAAATGACTCGCCTGCTTGGGTTGAAAAACTATTGATGTGTTCTCGATAAGATTGTTTGATTGTGCTCGATGTTTACTGTCAATGTTTTTTGCGTTTACTTTGGAATTTGTTAATTGGAATTTTGGAATGCAAAATTAAAATGGGGTTACTTTAAATAGTTGATCAACAGTTTAAATACCAAAACTATTCAATACTTTTGCATGCTTGTTACACGAGGACATTCACATTAAATCAATGTTTACACTCTGACAAGCAATTGCTTGTGGCTTCGGCCTCGGGTCTTCAGCTCCAGTTGCCAGCTGCGAACTGACAGCCAGAGGCGTCGGCGGCGATGGCGATACGTCGCCTCTCATTTCCAGATTGCACAGATAAAACGAGGAGGGTACCGCACTGTGGCAGCAACCGCAGAGACGGTGGCACACCTTTTCAAAACCTTCCAACTTGGCAGCTATTGTCATTTCCTCCTTTCGCGTTCACGCAAAACGCAATCAAAGCAAATGGGCAAACATTTTGAATTTCATTAAGGAAAATGCGAGAAATGAGAAATGGTGACAAACTGCGACCACATTTGCGGTTCTCGTCTGTGTTCTAGAAATTTAATGTGGTCTGTGGTGATGCAAAACTTCCGTTTGGCATTTGTTGTGGTTTCGTTTTTCTGGAAAAATATAACTAAAATTAACTTTTGTGTGAATTCAATCAGTGGAAACTCAAAATCAGTAGCTGTGTTCAATTTGGTTGTTGTTGCAGCTTTGACAGCTCGCTGACAGTTGCATCTAAGTGCTGGCCAAGTCGAAAGCTAAGACATAAGCCAGCTACTGGAAATTACGTTACAATTAATTGAGCTACATTTCAAGCGGGGGCTCAACTGACGACTGTGACTGTAGAGTGCTGCGGAGTGGGGGGATAACAGAGACCAAGCCCCCAGTTTCAGTCGCAGTCAAGCGCAGCTGTCACACCTTCGTCAGAGGGCGAGGAGGGTGGGGGAGGTACTGAGGCAGCGTAGCTTAGCTGCGACAATATCGATAAATCCGAATTGAAATCATTGTGAAGCGCTTTGCGATGATTCATTGCGTCTTGGATTCCATCTCTGTGTGTGTGTGTGTGTGTCAATTCCTGTGGGACTTATGACTGATTGTGGCGCGATTTCAAATTTCGATTTACAATTTTAAAGCTGCGGCGGCTGCTTCATTAATTTGCTTCAATGATTCTGCATTAGCTTTTCGGCTTAGAGGCAGGGCTCAAACACACAGCCAAACAGCTTATACACTGTACGCCAAGGCATAAATAGTTTATTGGTGGAGTGATATCTAATAATCATATCAAAGAACATTCTACATAAACATATACTTTAACAGAGTATTGCTTAGTCGGTAAATGCCGACAGCAATGTTGCAGCTTGTTTTCCTAGAGATTAACGCGTCGAAAGTTCCAATGAATTCGATTTGAATCAATTAAACGCCCCCATTGCCCATACCAAGTGTCAGGAGGAGCGCGAGTTCGTTTTTATTTTGTTTTTTATTTTTCGTGTTTGCCTGTTAATTTGTTTTTGGGCTGCCAATAACTTGGTACATGCAAAGTGCAGGACAGGACAGGACTGGCTAGGAACTGGATCTGTTGAACTGAAGGTGTTGTCGCTATTTTTGTTGTTGTTGTGTGAAACTTGTTTAACTGGCAGTCGGAGGCTGCTGTCAAGGCTGCGACTCGGGGACACGGCGACACCATGTGCCATGTGGCATGCTCCAAAAAAGTTCCTTAACCTGCTCTAAAATCACTAGATCGCTTAATAAGCAGCCTAGCTGTCTGCCTCTGGTTCTGGTTGTTGTTCTTGTGTTTGTGCTTGTGCAGGATCGTTCTGAGCTGGTCTCTTCCTTTGACTGTGGCACCGGCAAAACGGGCAACAGTATAAAAATCTACACCGTTTTAAGCATAAATCGCCGCCAGGCATGCGCCGATATGCGTTCAACTCACTGAACTTGCCACGACTTGCTCGTTGCTTCAAGTTGCTGCGGCTGCTGTGGAGGCTGCTGCTGCTGCGGCTGCTGCTGCTCCACCTACTTCAACTCCGACATCGGCTGTTACAGTTTTTCGCTTTGCCCGCCGACTGGCAAACATATATATTATTTAAATTTTTAAACGATTGATCGTCCTCCGCCCTGTGCATGCTTCCTGCCTCCTGTGGTTGCCACCGCCTTCTCCCTCTCTCTCTCTTTCACTCTCTCTGTCTGTCTCTCGTGATAGTTTGAGTTATTTAGTTGGCTGCTTTATTGCCCAGGCAACTGACGGCTGGGGCGTGTTTGAAACTGCGCCCGTGACTCCGACTCCGACTCCGACTACGACTCCGAGTCGAACTCCAACTTCGACTCGGTTTTGTGGTGCGTTCTTCGTGGTTCTTATACACAAAATGATTATGTTTTGCATATTGAGTGAAATTTGCATAAATGAGAAAGCGCTGGATAAGCCTAAGAAAATATAAATAACAACAACAACAACAACACCCGCAGCTCGGACTTAAACTATAACAAAAACATTTTCGCAACGCTAAAGAAATACATTATCATAATATTTGATTGCGTTAACTGCACAAATTATGGGTCCAGGCGGCGGCGGCGTGATTGCCTATTAAAGTGGGCGGATTCCGCTTAGAAGACGACTCAAGATTGAATAATAATACCCGGATAGATCGAAAGTGAATAAACGCTGCCTTCAAGGTTACGGTGGATAACGTTCGAAAATTATGCAGAAGGAAACTAAATAAAATTATAAATAAGCAAGTTCCTATATCAATATTTCTGATGTTGGTTTTTCAGTCTTGGTTCATATTTAAAACATTTTCGGGAAAATTGTTATTTTGTTGCATATGTCAATTTTCAGTTTCTAGCCCATTTTTATTGTACATTTTCGTGGCTTTTATTTACCCACGCTCATTTAACGCTTAAAATAACAATCATTAACATAAGAACAGAGTCACTTCCTTGGAACGTTAACGTTTTTGGTTGCTCAGGTTAGCTGCCCCTGCCCCGTCGCTTGCCCCCTTTTTTTCGAGCAAAGAAATTAAAATTGAAAATTCCTTTATTTCAATATTTTGACAGTGACTTGGCAGCGCCTCGTTAAGAAAAAACAAAATAAACTTGAAACAGACTCAAGAATGGGCGCAAACCAAACGAAACGAAACATTTTTCAGTTGTCTTTGTGACCAGTTTGTGTCTTTCACTGCCTCTCCCTGTGTTTCTACGGATGTGTGTGTAGTGTGTGTGCGTGTGTGTCTTTGAGGCTGGGGCTGTGCCCAACTTCTGTGAAATGGCCACAAAATGTGCCAAGTGCTTGTTGACTTGGCCTGAACTTGTTACAATTTCCATCTATTCCCGCTTTCTACGCCTCGTTTTCTTGCCTTGTTCTCGTTCTTGTTGTTTTTGTTTTTGCTCTCGCTTCGATACAAATTAATGAGCCGAGAATGTGTTGGATTGTGTTAATAGGCGCCTTGCGACAATTGCTCCATAAATTAAGCATTGCAATGCAAATTTGAAATAAAAGCCACTTGAGCCGCAGATAAGTGCACTTTAGCTTACATATAAATTAATATTAATTATGCACTGATTAGCCCAGCATTCCATAAGACAAATAAGCCCACAGCAGCCAAAGCAGCAGCCTCAGAATTTGCCATAAACATTTGGCGTAAATCACTTGAATGCTTCAAGCAGCCAATTGAATTTACGAGCAACAAGCAACTAAGACTAGCATGGTATTAAAGCTGAGATACCCTATATTAAAAGCTTAAGTCAGATAAGGCCTATTATTAATAATTTTCATTGAAATTATGGTTGTTGTTATGTTTATTGTTATAAAATTAATGCTATTGATTTTACAATTTGTTGATTCTTTCGGTTTTAATTATCAACACATATAAATTAAGATTCATTTGTTAATATTTTTAATTACTGCTAAAACGACTTGAGTAATGAAAGAAAATTTATAGACTTTAGACGTAGTGGGTTACGACCCGAGTCGTTTGCTTGTAAATTTACTTGTTAAGCTAAATTCTGCAGTTATTGCTGCTGTTGCAGCTGATGCTGTTGCTGTTGCTGTTGCCGTGTATGGCCCAGTCCGAGTGTTTGTTGGCAGACCGCATTCATTCAATTGCATTTGACAGGCGTTTGCCATAAAAATTATGCCAACAACAACAGCAATAACTGCAACTGCAACTGGTTGGCAAATTTACATGTACTGAACGGACATTGGCTCAAAGTTATGACAACTTATCGCTTGGCATTTGTCTTGGCCATTTCTCAAGCAGACGCTCGTAGGCGTCGACTGGCGACATTTTTCTTTCATTTGCAATTAAAATATCTATAATAATCTTGCTGAATTGGAAAAAAGTGCTATTTCTGCTATTGTGCATGGGCTAGATTTAAAAATAGCTTTTTGTTTTTTTAGAAATGTGGTGCCATTTGTTGGCGGGCCCGACTGCACGAGTTTGGTTTCAGTTTCCCAGAGTCGAAAATTTGTCAAATGCGCGAGACGAGAAGAGACGCAAATGTAGATTTCAGTGGAATTTGTCAAAAGCGGATGCAAGTGAAATTGATACCGAGCGCCTTTTGTTATAGCCCCATAATAAGAGGAAGGTGTGAAAAGGTCGTCGTGCCGCTTTCTGATCGCCATCGCTATAGAGTACGATATCAGCACGAAAAACTTGAACCAAAACCAAAAAAAAACAAAAATGAATCCCAAATTTGAAAACTCCAAACGAGACGCAAACGAAATCAAGCGCTCTTCTTGCATTCGCCTGGGAATCAAAATGCAGGCAAATTTTGAGGCTGCTGCTGTTCATCTAATCTGTTTGGTGTTAAGTCCAAAGGAGCATATGTAATTCGATTGTTTACATGCGAATGCGTTTTGAAAGCAAAGAATCTTTTTCTGTTGCAAAATGACAGCCAACCGAAATCGAAGTGAGGAGGCAGAGCACTGAATTAAATATATCAAAACGAAACCAAACTGGCATCTCTCGGCCTGGTTGAGGCTCATTGGAGCGCAGGTTACGCCTTGAAGCATCTGACACTGGCTGGCGCAGCAGGAGCACAACAATTTATTGGATCAGCTTGGCGGTGTGTTGTGTGTGCATTGGGGGTGTCGCCTGTTGCTGTTGCTGTTGCCAGCGCCGACCTGTCTCCCGCACTGTCAGTCTATCATTTTATTAAATGCGTACCCGTCGCTCCTCACTTCACTCACACACACACACACACACACACACACACACACACACACACACACACACACACACACACACACACACACACACACACACACACACACACCACACACGCACACTCGTTTGTCAGTCTCATTGTTGGTTCTCAGTCTCATCGTCTTCGTATTTAGCTTGAATTGTGTCGCGACGCAGGCCAAGGCGAAGGCGTCGTCCTTTCGCGCCTGAGAGATGCGTTTCACTCATATCCGGTTAAATATTCACACCTCAGCCGTGCCCCAAGTACTGAAGCTCAAACGACGACGACGTCGACGAGAACTTTGCTAAATTGCATTTGCCACTGCCGTTGCTTGGCTGTTGTTATTATTGTTGTTGTTGTTGTTGTAGCGGCTGCTGCTGCTGGTGCGGTATTAAATTTCAAACCGCACAGCCTGCAAATGGGTAGGGGAGGGGAACGGGGCTAACCGGGTACTACCCCGGTGCGGGCTGGCGTAAGTAATGCCCAGAAATTTTTGCAGATTTGTGGCGTAAAATTATGAAAATTATGTCTGACACATCCTGCTGTCTGCTTAAGGTCTTTGTTTATCCTGGCAGCGCGGCAAAAGGGAAGCGCCTCCAACACTCCAAAATGCGACAGCCAACAACAAACAACGGTCGTATTTGCATACGTTTATTTTGCGTCGTTTACTGCGACAAAAAGTTCGTTGCTTAAGTCTTTCGTTTTGTAGGTCTTGGCTTAACTTGGCTTTTATACCCAAAGGAAACGCCCGCGCAGGCCGACAAAATGAAAGTGAAATTACTTAAAAACTCATTAATTTAATGTGCATATTTTTCACACTCGTTCACATAGTGAAAAGAGTATATTGAATTTGTGCAATATATTTTTTGCTGTCTTAATTGTGCTCTACATTGATTTTGCAAATAAAATATAAAATAAATATATATTAAGAAAATAAAAGTGTGAGAGGTGTTGGGGAAGATATTAAAATAAAATAAATATAAGAACAATAAAATAAGAAAAAATATTACTTATTAAATATGAAATATTAAAGCAAAATAGCCCCAACAAGCACTTGATTCATATTATTCTTAGGCACTTCGTTTGAATTTCGTTTTTGAATATCATAAAATATGATCTTTTGTATTCGAACGCTGTTATTTTGATATTAATCTCCGGCTTAGCTCACACAACATGCAAAATTGATAATAATCAATCGAAGCTTATCAATAAATACAAGCAAAATTTGCGTATTTCACTTCAAGGTGTTCCTGCTTAGTCACATGATTCAAAGTCGAACTCAAAGCAACCGCAACTGCACCCAAAGGCAACTTGGGCTGCCTGCTGGGTCAGGACCTAATTGAGTCATAGCTGGAGCGGAGTCAGCAGGAACGACAAACACGAATTAAGCACAATAAAACTGTGTATCGCATTCGCATTAGCGAAGGTGGGGTGCTGCAAGGTGGTGCAGGTTGGTTGCGGGGTTCTAGCCTTGAGCTGGTCACACAGATGCGCCCCTGAATCTCTGTTTTCTTTTATTTCATTTTTTGTTTTTTTTTTCGGTCTGGCCAAAAAGCGCAACGAAACGAAATGCCAAACCACAAATAAAAAGAGCAAAAAAACGAAAGAAAAAAAAACTAAAACGAAATTAAATCAGCAAAACAGCACAAATAAAATCCATTAGGTGTAGGTTCCACGAACAGCGCGACAGCCACGTTCTGGCCAAGGGGCGGGGGGTTAGAGGGGACAACAACAACTCTCAACGACAACGACAACTGCGATGTCGTGAGAGCTGACTGTCCGAACTGGCTGGCTGCCTGGCTAGGCCCCATCATGGTCTGGGAATCTGCTGTTTGGCTCGTTTGGCGTTTTGGGCGAGAAGATTTGTCATTGTTAGACGGGTTCTTAATTTCTCGTATGCGCGCGGTTATTCAAACGAAACGGCCATCAGATTGGCGCAAGGCTCTTGTTTTGGCACCCACCATGCTCAGCGTTGAGCTTTTTTGAGCTGGGCAGTATCCTTATGTGTGTGTGTGGGTGATGCTGATTCCAGGAATATAATGAGAAAAACAAAACCAGTTTTAAGCATCTCCATTCATAATTGCCAAAGCTGTTGAATTGTTTGCACACGGATCACATTTATGGCCGCAATGACAGCAATGGGCATCAAACAGGCCGCCAGCCCAAGACCACCCACTGGCCAGATCAACAGCCAGCATCAGCAGCAATCGGCATCAAAAGTGTTGCAATGAGGCATTTACAATAGCAAACGAGTTAATTACCACGACGGCGGCTCAACACATGCCTCGACCTTATAGAGGCACTTGCAACCGCGACTCTGCCACTGCCACTGCCACTGGCAGCCTCTCAGGCACTGTCTGCCTGCCTTGCTGTCCGACTGCTGGCAGTTGGACTGTGGACTGTGGACTGTGTGCAAGTGGGTCCAATCTGCTGCATTGATCGAGCAAACGATCTGCGATTGCGTTTGGCTTTCGCCTGTTGAGTCTTGTTTTTGCGCCTGCGCGTGTTCAAATTGTCCAAAGCGTAACAATTTAATATCGATGCGACTGGCAGCCAGTCCAGGCCAGGCCAGGCACAGCCATCTGCATAGCTGCTCCAGCTTCAACTCCAACTCCAACACCAGCTCCAACTTCAGCTGCCTCTGCCAACGGTGGCTGTTGTTTTTGTTTTTTTTATGCATGTTTTACGTTTCGCATTTTATTTAATTGATTTTTTTGCACCGTACTCGCATTGGCCATTAATTCATTTATTTATTTAGCGCTGCGCTGCCAACGACACTGCACGTGGTGTTGTAGGAGGGGGAGGGGATGGGGCAGCCAGCACAGCCTGGGCATGAATTAATCGTGCTTAACACCATTCTTGGCATATTCTGGCAATGGCTGCAATAGAACTGAAGACTGGGGGGTTTTTTTTTTAGAGCGGAAGCACTTAGCCTTAGACTTATTTAAGCCATATAAGCATTTGGGCATTGGGGCTGCTTGTCTTGGTCCAGGTTCGGTCTGCGTATCTGGTATGCATGCGTCATTATCGCGCATCGCATCATTAATAAAGCCATACAAATAAAAGTAAAACACAAAACTGGCAATGAAAACGCAACGCTAAAATGAAACCGACAAAAATATGTATGGCTCCTTTTACAAAATGTTTATATGCAGGCAGCTCGAACTCGAACTCGGACTCGCACTTGGAGCTGTGACTTTGACTGTGACAGAGACTGGGGACCAAGAGTCCGAGCCCGAGACTGAGACCGAGACTGGGTTTTGGGTTCGGCTAAAACGTTTTCAAGGTCAGTGCTTGTGTCGCCCGACGCCGACGCCGACGCCGACGCCGACACCGAACGAACGTGATAAATGAAGTGTCTCCGCGCGAAATAGCCACAAATCAAAGGTAGACCAGGGACCAGGTAACATATTGTTGTTGCCGCTGTGTGAAGTTCAAGTTCGCCTCGCCTCGCCTTGCAAAAATATTGAATATCAGCCTAAAAGCATTTCACAATAAGCGAGAAAACATGCATTCTGAGTGCTAAATTGGTAACAACAATTCACTTTATGAATCAGTATTGCGACATTAAATGAAATCAACTGATGTGTTTTTTAGGAAAACAAAATTAAGATTTTAAAATATTTATACATTTTATTGTTTAATTGTACGATTGAGTTTGGAACATTTATATATTACACATTCAACAGAATATTTATGATCCTTACATTTGTTGATATCTTTAGCTACACTACACAAGTGATACATATGCATGATATGATGATCCAATGCAGTTGCCGATCGATTTCTTGATTTCCGACCCTTTTCCCATTCATACACGAGCACAACTTACATCGTCCTTTGCTATTCACTAATTAGTTAACTTCAAGGCAAACCCCCCTTTAACCCGCGCGCATGCGGGAAACAACAATCATATGATATAACAAAAGTTTTTTAGCAAAAAAAAAAACAACAGAAACGCGCTCCAAAAAATTCCGAGTTAAGTGCTTTTAATTATCCAAAAGAATTCAGTGGTATTCTGAGTTTGGTATCCTTGTTTGTCATCATCGTCATACTTGGGGCTGCGTCTTAAAATTACAGGCGCGTTTGTATGGCGGCAGCGATCTGACTCCTTTTTTCTCTGTGTTCTGTATCCTATATTGTTGTTGTTGATGTTGTTGTTGTTGTTGTTGTTGCTAGTGGCCCTTTGTCAGGGCTGCTTCAAAGTTTTAACGCATCATATGCAGGTTGCTTACCAACGCCCATAAAAGGTGTGCAAGCAAACGCAACGATCCCTTTTATAAGGCATCTGCAGCAAAAGTATTATACACGAATGGTATATTTGGTATATATACACCTATATATATTTAAAAATCATATTCATAATGCAATGAAAGCAAAAACGTATTTTTATATATTTACAAAAATTAAAAGTGCGAATTGATTGATGATTGATAAATCCAAGAAAATTATCCTTCCCCAAATCAATTTCCTCTTATATACAAACTTCGATTATAAGATAATTATTGTAGAAATTATGAAAACCATCTTCACTCATTATAAAGCTATACCTTGGATAATGTTGTTAGTGTCTGAAAAAAGATGTTGCTGTTAACAATAATTGGACATAAAATACTTCCTGAATATGCGTGTTAGTTAGTGCACATTACAAGATTTGCGCCTGGCAGTAGCAATGCGACGTCTGCGACATCAACTGGCGGCATCAGTTTTTGGTTAGAGAGGCCGACGGCAAAACGCAGTGTATGCTTCCTGGAAACTTATCGCACACACACACACACACACATTCATACGCATAGAGACGGGCAGCGAATGCTGCTGAATCAATGAGACATCAGTCGCTGCCTACAAAAGCGGGCTGCTTATCGGCTTTTGATATTCCGTTGGAGCTTTCTCAGGAGAAATGCCAGCTGGGAGCTGCGTGGACTGCGGCGATGCTGGTGGCAGACTGGGTTCTAGGCAGCTGCCAAGATCAAGTTGATTGAAGGGCCTTTCAAAATAGAATACAAATACGTGAATTCAAGGCAACTCTTGGCCAGGCTCTGTTTGCCTTGGCATTGTAGGAAGTAAAGATTGCAGCGCAGTGCAAACAATGTGAAGGGACATGCTATAAAAATATTGTTATAATGCAGAGGTTGAAATGGCTAAAAATGGTATCCTGGCAACGGCTTAAGACTGTGAACCCAGCCACTTCATTGGCTGCAGGGCAATGGAGTCTAAATATGAGTGTGAGTTTGAATGCGACTGCGAATGCGAATGCGAGTATTGTGGCAAGTGGTAATGCTCGACGACGCCAACGACGAACGCCGTTGAAGCTGGAGGAGTAAGAGGAGGATGGCAGGCAGCGGCAGCAGTTATGCCAAGTCAGCGTGATGCGCGCAAAGTGACGAGTTTTTAATGAATTTGTTTAACTCAGGTCAGGCCTGGCAGCCAGAGAGACAGCCAAAGTCTGGAGTCGAAGTCTTGGAGTCGTCAAGAGCCAGCAGAAGCAACAGCAAGTGCCCCATGCGCCGTTCATGTTTGAAGTGTGCAGCCAGCTAGGATGTGGATGTGGACTTGTAGATTTGTGGATGCAAGCTCTGACGGCCCGTGACGACGACGCCGACGACGACGATGAACTGTATGCAAGGAGTTAAGTTCCTGCCTCTTCAGGCGCTGTTGCAGTTACGTCCAAGTCGTCATCATCAGCGACGCCAGCGTCTAGCATGAGTGGTCTGGAATCTAGCATTGCAAACAATGGCAGTTTCGCTTGAGCCTCACTCACGTCCAGCATGAGCATCAGCAACAGCAACAGCTCCAGTTCCAGTTTCGCTTGAGGACCAGTCGCCGTCACTTTGTGTGTCCTTCGCCGTTCACTTTCGTTGACCACGAGGCGACGCGTTCGCCGATACATTTTCTTATATATCTTTTCTTACTTTTTTCTTTACTCGTTGCTTTTTTCCACTGTTTGCTCTTCTTGTGTTCAACAAAATGTTCCAAATTGTTGCGCACTGCAAACATTTCAAGAATTTGCGCTTAACAAACTTCGAAAAAATGCTTTTTTCCCCCCAGTTAGTGTGTGCGTGTGTGCGAGTGTGTGTGTGCTTGGTTTTTATTTCTTTGTTTGTTCGGTGCACTGAAATTTATACGCGGGCAAAGACTTCGGCAATAATTAAAACGAAACGCAACGTGAAGTTGTTCCCACAAAACAAAAGACTTAGGCAACGAACTTGACAAGCGCTTTGGCCTCAGAGACAGGCACAGTTACGTTAGTTATCTTTATAACTATGAAACGCGAAAAGTCAAACATCATTTGTCAAACCCGGAGCAACAGTTAACTTACGACTCGAACACATGTATTTGTTTAATTCGATTAACTTTTGGGCCTGGACCTTGCTGCTGGCTAAAAGTATAACAAGTTTGAGCGCCGGCCAGCAGCAGCAGCTTGCTTTCCCACCATATTGGCAACTCGTAACAACAACAACAACAGCTGCAATAACAACAATAACATCAACAACAACTGTCTATAAAAGGCTGGCAGCGATAAGACTATGAAGACACAGTGCCAACTCCAAAGTGGCCAACCGGGCCACAATTTATCATCAGAGCTAGCAGATCTCCAAAAAGCCAAAAAGCCACCCGGTTGAATTTGTGCCTCGCAACAAGCTACAAAAATTAATGTTAATTAATTTGACTTAAACTGACGATTTCAACAGCCACATTACTGCGGGGCATTTGGCAAAAAAAAAAAACATAAACAAAACAAAAAAAAAAAAAACCAAAGCAAAGTTGTAAATATCAAAAGCAAGCAAAACAAAATCAAATCAAATCAAATCGAAGATCACATTGTCTGTCCGCAGTTGATGTGTGGCCACAAACTTTAGGTGCGATGTCGCTCGACTTAGATTTAGATTCAACTTCAAATTTAGATCGCTTGATAATGAAAAGCCACAACAACAACAACAACAACAATAGTTTATCTTAAGGTACCCTCAACGGACAGCTGACACTTTTGAGTTGAATTTTATTTAATTTTATGCTTATTTATTGCAAATGCCCTGCCGATACTTTTTGTTATTTTCTCTTTGATCTCTTGCTAGTTATCTATGCACGGTCATTTGATTTCATTTGATTTGAGATTTAATGTGCATTCACTTTAAAATTTTATTTATTATTTGCATATTAATGCCAGCTGCCAACTGGGGGGAAGGGGAAACCGTGTTAAGTTTTCGATAACAGTAAAAAAAGAGCTCATAAATTATGTTTATGCTTGTCATTGGATACTGAGCAACTTTTAATTGTTTGTGCAAATTCAGTTAGACAAATCGTGAGTCTAACTCGCAAGGCACCACTTCCATTCTCACACACACACACGCACACACACTCTTAAGCTCCCTCACACAAACTCATGTCGGACTCAGCAGTAGTCTGGTCCAAAGAATGCGCCAACTTTAGTGTTTTTTGCTGTTGTTGTTGTTGTTGTTATTGTTGTTGTTATTGTTGTTGTTGTTCTTTGCTTTGGTTGCCTGCTTGCCTGGCTGCCTGCCTGCCTGCTTGGCTCTGTGTCTGAGCAGCATCGGCTACTCGAGCGACTCATTCCGTTTCCAACGCACATTCGCGCTCTGTCCTCGAGTAAAATTCTCTAAACATGCTGTCAAGTTATGTCTACATTCCTTGATCATATTTTTTCCAACTTTTTTTCCCTCTATGTGTGTGTGTGTGTGTGTGCTGCCATTGCAGTTCGCTCCCGCTCCGCAAGAGCAAAAGTGGCCACAACCACCAACCACCAACACCAACACCAGATACTAGTTTCTTAATGTGGCGCAGCAAATGTGCCGCGCTGAGCATAAAAATCAACAACACGAACGCCGCTTCAAGAGCTTCAAATGGGCATTAAAATGTCCACGGTCTGCATGGCTTTGCCTCATCTGAGCGAATTTTTTCAAAATTCTCTCCCTCTCTCTCTCTAAAACTCCCTCTGCCCGCATTCGACTCATTGAGTGAAACAAGACGAGTGAGTTACTGTCCGTTGTCTGCTCTTAAAAGACGCTCTTAATATGAAAAATAAATAATATTTAAATTGAGTAAAGAAATATAATATTTTTTAAATATATTTAGAAATATTATACAGATTTTATAAAAGTTAAAAAAATTAGACCACAAAATCAATAGATTTTAAGTATTTTAGTTGATGTTTCTCCGTCGGTTAGCTTAATGATAAAACCAACTCTCTATATATATTATATACCTACCTATTTAAATAGGATCGCATTTCGTGTCTTATCTGTAAAAAAAAAATTGCACAGCTTTATTTAAAACCAATTCATGCAATTAAAATAATTATTTATGCATGAATTATTTTCGCATTTATTCACACCATTGCTTCGGTTTTTTGTGATTTAAAATTAATTGGTTATCTGTGAATATAAATATTTAAGTGCTCAATATTAAAATCGAAAAAAAAAAAACACTATATACGATGGCAGCAATTGCAAGCTTGAGGAGTTCGGTGTTGACGTCCGCTTGAAAAGCACGTAAAATGCAACAAAAGTGGATTCTTTTGTGTTTTACATTTGCCTCGATGCTAAGCAAAAGCTTTGGTCAAAAGGTACGTTAATAAGTTAACTGGAATTTTCCTTTGCTTTCCTAATATTCAATGTTTATAAAAGCAAATTCTCTTCACAAAAATTCAATGCGAAGTGAAGAGCGACAAAATAGCGAATGTGGAGTGCTTTAAAGAGGAAGAAAACACCTCTTTTACGATTAAAGTAACGACGAAAAATAACGATATTTCAAATTTTATTGGTATTTCGGATATACATCTTTGTAAATATAAATTCAAGAAAGTGATGCGCCTTAACGGAATACGCACAGACCTATGCAAGGTGTTGACCCCTAGCACTCGGCCCAACATGCAAACCCTTTTATACGATGGCATTAAACAGACGGAGAACAACCTGCCCGAGAGGTGTCCATTTAAAAAGGTAAGCCATGCTGAAAGGCGTCTCGATTAGCAGGTGCTACAACTTTCGCCCAAGCGTTTCCAGAATACCACCTACATATTGCGACACATGAAGTTCAGTGGGGACTACTTGCCCTTTTATTTGCCAGAGTACAATTTTACATACTATGGAAAGTTCCTGGCGGATAATGTAAACATATTTGAGATACGCCTCAAAGGCGCATTTTGCTATATCAATAATGACTGCACTGGCTCTACCTAAGTAAAAACTAATATGCTTGTTTTACAAAAATAAATATTTCGTGTTCGGGTTGTATGGTAAACACGGTTTGTTAAAGCATTTAATGGGATATTGATTATGATCAATAAATAATTGTTGCAATGTTATTTACAACAATTGATCTATTCAGATCTATTCAGATCGTGTTTCTGGTAAATTGCTCAATAAATAATTACAATGGAAAATTTAAGTTTAAATTGTCAGCTCCATTTTGCCGCTTGATTTGGCTAGATAAACGTTGACACCACAGCGATATGAATGGGATAAGATTAATTAAAAAAAACAATTGATGGAACATTTAAATGTATATGAATTATCTATTTTTGAAATTATATTTAAGTGCACACTATGGAATATATATAACATAGTGGGATCAATTTGAGTTTTTAGTAACTCACTTGCTAACCACGTAAAGTTACCAATGCAACAAAAAACTTTCCTTGCTTGGATTTTATTGGCTGGCATGCTAATAGTTATTAGCCATGCTCAGAAGGTAGTATAGAATTCTTGATTATAAATGAAACTAATTTACTTATAAAGCTTTTTAAATTTTACTAAGCAAATTATCTTTACAAAACTTCAATGCACGTACAAAAGCAACAAAATTGCAAATATCAAGTGCTTTTTGGAACAAAACAGTGCATTTACGGTACAGTTTTCTTTGGGCAAGGACAATCTCGGCAATTTTATGGGAGTTTCAGATCTGAACATCAACAAAGTGACGCATATGAAAGGAATACGCCTGAATATTTGCAAAATGTTAGAAGGCAATATGCGTCTGTCATCGCTATCCTTTCTATATAATGGCATAAAGCAGACGGAGAATAATTTACCCGAGAGATGTCCATTTAAGAGGGTGAGTGTGACTCTCAGGTGTGTCCTTGAACAGGTGTTACAGCTAATGCTGCAATTAACAGAATGTCACCTATACTTTGAAACACATGAAGTTCGATATGAATAGCTTGCCCCTGAAACTACCAGAGAACAACTTTACATTCATTGGGAAATTCTTTAGCAATAATGTGGATCTCTTCGAGGTGCGCATTAAAGGATCTTCTTGCTTTGTCGGACATGATTGTACTGGAACAGGTCTTAACCGTACGGCGACGGAAATCTAATTAATTAATTAAATAATATCAACAATTTTTTCTTGTATTATAAACTAAAAAAAATTGAATGTTAAGCTTCACTTGACTCTATAATTTTACTCCGTGCAATTAAACATGAATTGGATAATTTATGTGATTTATCTTGACTTGATTTCTATGTGCAAACTCATTTCTGAATACGTCATCGCCAAAAAACTTGCCTTATAGCAATTTATTAAATTTATCCAAACAATTGTGCCTTTTGTAAATTTTGCAATTGACACAAGAAATTAACGTTAGTTCAGAATATATCGAATATATAGTTTAATATATTAACTTGGTTTTAATTGGTTGATGACTTCAGCGAAAAGTTCATTGGGAGAAAAGTAAACATCTGTAAAGTGCAAAAGGTCCTTTGTGTGTAACTGAATTGATCCAGTGTACCTAAATTCTTAGAAAGAGCGTAAAGCCACGAGTTTCACTCAATTGGTGGGAGAGAAAAATAAAACCGGCATGGCAGACAAAGAGAGCCAGAGTGTGTGAGAGACAATTGAGTGTGTGAGAGTGGCTGTGCAGCTGAGCCGGGTCTGGTCTGGTCTGAGCCGAGCTGGGTCCGGTCTTTAACTAAGCCTGGCGACAGCTCTCCAGCCGACAGTCTGCCATCGAAACTCGAACGAAACGGTACGAAAGCGCGCACGTTTTGCATCTGTCAGATACAAAATACTGTTGTCAAAAACTGTAGTCAAATCTTAAACACAAAAGTGCACAAAAGCTGGCAAGATCTGTGAAAAGTTGATGACTAGCTATATAATTAAAATATATAGTTCGTACATGTGAAAGATACATGCAACATATGAAAAACAACAACAACAACAACGCAAACGTGCAAAGAGCGAACGGCAAATATAAAAATAAAGGAGAAATAAAAAAATAAAAAAGCATAAAAATTCCTCGGATCGTTCGGTGTGCGGCGAACAACGTGAATGTTGTTGTTGTGGACGATCAGGCGAACAAAAAGCCCTAAAAATAAAATAAAAAATATATATATAAAAAAGAATAAAAATCAAGCAAAGGTGCGAGACAAGAAATTAAATTGATAAACCTAAAAGCAAAAGCAACCGCAACAACAACAACAATACAAAACCTTTGGCCGTGCCTAGTCGCCGAGCCTTGGCCAGGACTTGGTGCCCAGTGAGTTGGACTTGGACTTGTCGCGCTGCTGTGGCAATTATCAAGCGCAGTGCATCAGGCTGGGAATGCCAAACGACTGTAGACAAGTCTGTGTCTGTGTGTGTGTAACGGACGTGTGTGTTTGTGGTGTGTGCGCGCCTTTGCTTATGTGTGTGTGTGTGTGGTAAATAGCTCAAAGCCACGAAATTGCTTTTATCGGCGCGCCAAAATCGCCAATTGCAAAAATTGAAAAAAAAAAAAACAAAACAAAACAACAGCAACAAAAAACTGTTAAAACTAGCTGACCAGGCCCTTAGTCAAGGTAAAAACTTAAACAACAAAAAAAAACCACCTAAAAAAACAAAAACAAAAGCAACAAGCGCATCGCGTGGAGGTCGCGATAAACTCCAAAAACTGCGGCAAAAGAGCGAGGAAATTGCTAAAATATTACCCGAAAGGCATATTTGCTGCTATGTACATACATGTGCAGCGGCCCACAGATACAGAGAACAGCAACAAAAACAACAACAACGGGAACAGCGACGGCACTGCAAAATGTATAATAAAAAATTACTACAAGTGATCGTGCAGAAAATAGATCGATAAACCGACCAAAAAAAAATATAAAGGAACAGAATTGAGGCAGCAAAAAATAAATAAAGCGGCGTTGGGCACGTTCTTTCTTGTTTATTTTTTCTTTTTGCTGTTTCAATTTCAATTGTGGAAATCGTAGAAAAATCGCCAAAACGTAATAAACGAACCGGTCAGAGCTGCGACATAGTCCAGAGCGCGAGAGAGAGCGAGAAAGATAGAGAGAGAGAGCGAGACAGCTGACCGATAGAACTGTAGCTACAGTAAAGGACTCCGCAGCCCGATAAAGCCCTGGGATCAGGCGCAATATTTATTAAACAAAGCCAGAAATTAATTTCACGACTTTCGTCCGGACAACGACGAGCTGCATCTGAGCTTCATCTGGCAAAAAAAAAGCGTGCGCCCCGCCCCGCCCTGCCCCTCCACTAAACAGCCGGCTTCTTTATGCGCTTGCACTCAGCTTGAGCGGGCAACACAGAGAGGGAGAAAGAGAGGGAGAGAGAGAGAAGTTCGGTGACTGCGGCTGCAAAATGTACGACATCAAGCGCTTGGAAGCCGGACAACAGCAACTACAACAACAACAGCAACAACAACAACAACCACAGCCAATTGGCAACATTCTGAACGACCGTTTGAGCGGCTCTGCGCCAGTGCAACCGCTTCAGCTCACCTGCAGCGTTATAACGCCCACGCAGCACTGCGCGAGCAACTGCAGCAGCATCAGCAGCAGCAGCCCCACAGAAGCCACACACATGACGCTGTTGACGCTGCGCCGTCGCCGGGCGTTCCAGCGTCGCGCCTGCCTGCTCAGCATCCTGGCCGCGTTTGTCTTTGGCATGGCGCTGGGCGTCATAGTGCCCATGCTCGGGCTGCCCGATTACTTTGCCAACGGGAGCAGCACCAACAACAACAACAACGATGAGTCAGCGACAGCCACGCTCCATTTTAAGGAGGAGGAAGCACGCCCACCGCTGCCCTACAGCGTATCCTTCATACCCGAGCAGGTGGCCAATGTGGAGCTGAGCGCGGAACAGGTCTTCCGCAATGCGTTCCATTTGGAGCAGGACAAGAATGCGCCCGACTCGATGATTGTCAAGAAACTGGACACCAACGATGGCAGCATCAAGGAGTTCCACGTGCAGCGCACCGCCAACGGACGCTACCGCAAGGGACCCGAGCGTCGCCTCACAAAGACAGCGCAGCCGGAACGCAGCAAATCTCCGGCTAAGAAGATCCAGCAGCCGCTGCAAACGGCGGGCATCATTGAGTCGGACATCTACTGGGGCGAGCTGGTGGAACGAGCGCTGCCTCAGGGATTTGCGTCGCAGGATCAGCACAGCTGGGAGCGCTACGTGGCCAGCCAGGGTCAGGTGGTGCGTCTGGAGCACGGCTGCGGCCGCATGCAGAACCGCCTGGTTGTCTTCGCGGACGGAACACGCGCCTGCGCCCGCTATCGCCAGAACACGGATCAGATCCAGGGCGAGATATTCAGCTACTATCTGGGCCAATTGCTGAACATTAGCAATCTGGCGCCGAGTGCGGCGACAGTCATTGACACGACGACGCCGAGCTGGTCGACGGCACTGGGGGACATCACGCAGGCGCAGTGGAAGGAGCACCGGCCGGTGGTGCTAACGCGTTGGCTGGCCGATTTGGAGCCAGCCGGGATACCGCAACCATTTCAGCCACTGGAGCGGCATCTGAACAAGTACGATGTCTGGAACATAACGCAGCAGCAGCAGATGCAGATGCAGCGGGAGACGGCGGGCCCAGCGCGGGGATTACTCAAGCGACTGGAGGCGAATGCCAGCGGCCAAACGGTCGCTCATCAATCACGCATGCTTGAGGAGTCCTCCACCGTAGTCGGAGTTGCATCCTCGACATCGTCGTTGTCGTCGGCGCTGCTGCAGCGACTAATTGAATTGGCACAATGGTCCGATTTAATCGTCTTCGATTACCTGATCGCGAACCTCGATCGTGTCGTTAATAACTTGTACAACTTTCAATGGAATGCCGACATTATGGCTGCGCCCGCTCACAATCTGGCGCGGCAGAGCGAGACGCAGCTGCTCGTGTTCCTGGACAACGAATCGGGCCTGCTGCACGGGTACCGACTGCTCAAGAAGTATGAGGCCTATCACAGCCTGCTGTTGGACAATCTGTGCATCTTTCGTCGTCCCACCATCGAGGCGCTGCGGCGTTTGCGTGCCGAGGGCGCGGGTCGCCAACTGCGCGATCTCTTTGAGCGGACAACCAGCCCCAATGTGCGTGATGTTCTGCCCTCGCTGCCGGATAAATCAATCAAGATTCTGGCGGAGCGCATCGATCGCGTGCTGGCCCAGGTCCACAAGTGCGGCGACAGCAACAAGAGCAGCTAATGAAACGATGCCGATAACGATTCCAACAACTATACTATATTTATATATATATATATATATATATATATATATATATATATGTATTCTTTCTGACTGATAAGCTGTAAATATCGTTAACTGATAACTAAATGTTCGCCTTGTTAACTTGTATTGTATAACTATATGCCTAAACACTTAGCGACTTAATTTAACAACAACAACATCATCATCAAATGCCAAATGTTCACAACTGGCCCGCACAATTAGTCAATAGAAACAGCTTAAAGAATTCCAATCGAATCGGGCGGGGGGCCAAGTACGAGTATTAGCAGGACAAATCAGATCAATATCTAAAGCGAGTATTAAGCATAAACTTAGACTTAAGTCTCTCTCTTTAAATTCTATGTCGTAATTATTTGTATAATTAGTTTGAGTTAATACTTTTGTGATATTGTTGTTTAAGCATTAGTGAAAACTAATTTAAATCTGTAAGTAGATATCATTTTTTGTATAATTTATGGGCCATTTTCCTTAAGCGAAACAAATAAAAACACAAACAAACATAGACACAGAAAATCAAAAATCACAAACGGCGACTATTTAAACCTCTTGCTTACAGATACGAATACGAGTTGAGATGCAGATACAGATGCAGATACAGCTGCAGATTGTTGCTGCACGTTGCATATGAGCACGCCTGCGCCAGTGAGAACTTACATAGTCATGACAATAAATTGTCATTGATCTTTTTTGCAGGTGAAGATGCCCAGCAGATGAGCAGCAGCTGCGACTGCGACGGCAACAGAAACAGTGCTCCTAGTGCTCCTCGGTAACTACTCCCATGGCTGTCTGTCTCTGCGCTGCATTTGTCAACTTGCCAGCAGCGCAGTAACTTGCCACAAAATGCTGCAGTCTCTGTTGTCACGCAGGCCGCAAGACTCTGCCGTCGTCTGCCGTCTTCAGCACCAACTTCAACTTGGCCTCGGCTTGCTTTTCATAATATCTTCATAAGCATTTGAAGTGTCCCCCCCCCCCCCTCACGTCTGTCTGACTGTCTGCATGCGTCTCTGTTTCTCTCTCTTTTACTCTTTCTCTCTGTGTGAGTTTGAAATTCAAGTGCAGCGACGAAGCCAGAAGAAAGATGAAGCTGAGCCGGAATGAGGCAAAGCGCAGTTCAAGATACTTTCGTCGCACACACACGCATCCACACACACACACACACACACACACACACACATGTGTGTGAGCCCTGCCTCTGCACAGATAGCAAACGCTGCGGCCAGGCCCAGACCCAAGTCCCAAGTCCCGGGCCATCTCTGGCGGCTGTCTGTGCGTCTGCTTTAAGATTTAAGATCGCTGCTCATTAAGTGCGTCCGCGTGTCTCAAAGACAAGATGCTGAGAATGAGAATCGTTCGCTCTCCCTCTCTCTCTCTCTTTCACTCTCTCTCTCTCACGCGCAGCCTTGGCATGCGTATCTCGGCCTTTTGGGTTGGCTTTTCCAGCTAACTCTCGTCTCGTTGCCTGGAGTTTTGCATCTGATTTCGTTGCGTATATTTTATTGGACACCAGAGTAGTTCACGTAAATAAAATGAAATGAAATAAGGCAAGAGACGGCAGGCAGGCGTCTGCAACTGGAACGAGACTGAATTATATATGTGAAAGAAAAAAAATATATATATATATATACATTTATATGTCAGCATGTGCAACAAAGTTGAGTTGCTCTATCGAAACTTTCAACTTGAGTGCGCTGCAAATCGCATAACAAATTCGAAAGGCTTTATAACATGAAGAGCACCAAATGTTTAGATAACCCGTTTTGGTCACAATGCAGCACTTTACGTGTGTGTGTGTGTGTGTCTCGGAGAGCTTAATAAAAATCGTTATGCTAGTTTAATAAATATATCAAATAACCTTAAGACGTGTTAGAGAACTTGTGACTTTAACACGTTCAGAACTTGCTACAAACTCTTTAAGCATATCATTTTACATTTGGGCAAACAGAATTTGTTGTACCCCAAGATTTTCAGATGCTGCTGCTGATGTCTGCCTGCCTTAGCTGAAATCAAAGAGATTTCCTTCAGCTAAGCGGGAAACCATAAAACAATATAATAGAGTTCTTACCTCAGAGTACAAACATAAAAAACAACCAAGAAGAGAAATTGCTTTACTGTAGCGTGGGGGGTGAAAGGGGAGGCGGCCCACCAACTGAGCCATTGTTTAAACACACACACACAAGTAGACAAATTATCTGTGGAGTAAAACTGCAAACACTTTTCATATATGGTAAAAAATTACCGTAACAAAGCAACAACAACAGGCCACAAAGAAAAAGAACAAGAGTATACATTTTATGATCATTTTTTATGGGGTTATTAATAAAAGTTTATGGGCATGTGCCATAAGGTTTAACCAAAAATAAAACATAAATGTTTCTCTAGATCTGATTACACGCGAGAGCAGTTCAATGAAAATTCCAAATAAGATATCAGAGATCAAGGAATTGATACCTATGATATCGATATGCTTGATTGATAACTATCTACAGAGTTAATTAAATATAAAGTTCATAGAAGTCGTAGATTATAAAATTTATAAATTATTTTAATTGTATTACTTTTTAAATTATTCATCTAAATATATTATATATATAAGTTTTAGATTTACTTCTGTTTAAACCTGAATTTCACATTTCTCACTTACTTATTTTACAGTTAGTACCAAATTTAACTCTTCCACAATTCCTTTGAACCGCCCTCGTCGAAAGCAGTTCCATGAGTTATTTTCGCTTAGTTCACATTGATTTGGCAAGTCTTTAAAGTTGGGGCAATGAAGTTGGAACGAACGCTTTGGCTGACAACGCGACTCAAGTGTTTGGCTAGTTGCGTGGTTTTTTTTCGCTGTGTGCACAATAATTTGCATACACACACAGACACACACACACACTCGCACACACGCGCACACACATACTCACACTCGCGGTCAGCATTTGCCTTTTGGCGAGCTGTGCATGCAATATTTTCTCGTGTTGTATGTTTACTCTTTTCGCTTTTATTTAATGTCCATGTTGCCCGGATCCCGGTCTCTTGTAGCACTTGATGTTGTTGTTGTTGCTTGCTTGTTGTTGCTTTACTTGTTGCGTTTACAGCAAAATTCTAAACAAATTGCTTCCGCACCTGCAGCTAAGAAAATCAATGCAGAATACAAAAATCCACAATGCGGCAGAGGCCGAGCCACAGATCCACATCCAGAGCCAGACTCCAATTCAGAAATACAGAAATATATACATATAGTTGATCTCTTTGTATGGGCATAATAAAATGCATTGTGCCACATGGGGAAATAAAAAAAAAAACGCGGGCAGTATGCCCCCTGTGCAGCATTTAACACTCGAAAATGCACATCAAAATAAAACATTTCCCAGGCCAAAAGAAAGTGTTAGAAGAGAATAGGGACGGCCAGCATACAATATAATATCATATCATATCGTAATCCTGACAATGGCCACGACGATGGCACTAAACTTTAGCAACAACAATGCGCACAGACACAGACTAATATTTACAAAAGAAAGGGTAAGTGCGACCAACACGAGGAGAAAGAGACCATAACACACGAAAGTTATTATACACACCTATTTTCGTTCCCAGCTGTTGCTGCCCCTCATTTGGTTTTCTTTTTTTTTTTTGTTTTCTTTTTAAGTGCGCGTCCCTTTGGGCGCTAACGAAATTACGTGGAAGGGCAGCGTTGTGCAGCAGGCTCAAATGAAATTTACGATCGGCATTTGGATTTGAATTTATGAAAAACCTTCTTTCTTTTTACACCTGAAAAAAAAACAAAAAAATAGAAGAACATCTTTGAAGATGCTTAACTGCTTTTCTCGGGAGTCTGCGAGAGTTGCGTTGGTCTCTGGTCACTGCTTTTCTTGTTAACATATGCTCGGAAAAGAAGAAAGAGATAAAATTCTGATACGCTACAGATACTGAAAACAGAAGACTTAGGCAACGAACTTGCTCAGTAAATTTGATAAGCCCGCTGGGTACAGGCAAATTTTTGATAAACAAATTTAACTGCCGGCGGTATTTTTAGTCAATTCATTTAACGATTTACTGATTAATTTAACAAACTGGTCAATAGTTCTGTCCCTGGCCATGTTGACATTGACGAAGTGCAGAACTTTATCTGGCTTGCGTATGGTTTCTGTTGTACGCATATAAATATGTGTATACCCTGTACCTATAAAAGGGGTTGAAGCCACATTATTTTATTAAGCTTATCCACAATATTTTTTCATTGGTTTTTACAGTTTCCTTCAACACATTTCTTGACTTTTTATATACTTCCAAACAGTACACTGGGTATGTTGCAGTCGAGCAATCACGACTAGAGCATTCTGACTTGTTCGAATTGCGTTTAAGCGTGTTTAACATGCGGCTTTCCCCAATATTCTTCTCAATTTGGTCTCGCTCCGCTTTAGCTGTCCGTCTCTAACACAAAGTCGAACCTGTTCTGCCTGTCTATTCACATTGTTTGAAATCTTTTTGGCCGAATCAGGTGAAGTGAGTTGATTGATTGCGCTAATTTATAACGACAATGGGTCAGATCGCACATGGACCTTTGAGCTTGGCCTGTTGTTGCTGTCGGCCTATCTCACCAACTGACTGACTGTCTGTCTCTGTCTCTGAATGTCTTACCAGCTGGGAGACTGCTGACTTTGCTGTTGGAATCCATTAAACAACGCCCTTGTCGTGCCTGTTGCTGCCGATGCCGCTGCTGCTGCTGATGATGATGATGCTGCTGCGCGCACTGATGAATGAATCTTTTCAATTTTGAAATTTTTTAAACGAATTTGTCAAAAAGCCTCTGAAGTCGATGCAAGTGCGTGAGGGCACAAACCCTATGCAAAACTAATGAAATTAATGTTTGCTGCTTAAGCCTCTTTTCTATTCCTCTCTTGCTCTTTTTCCTCCCTTCGCTTCCCGCCTTATTTCTCCATTTATACAAAGCATTTGCTTTTATTGACCTTGCTGAGAGTTGCCTTTGGCGCCTTGTGGCTTGGGCTGGTTAATTGCTCATGATTGAATTATAAATACATGCAGAGCAGGCAGCAGCATTGGCCTGCATCAACTAATGTGGCACATAATCAGCTGCCGGCTTACCAAATCAGACATGCGTCGGCCCCAAATCTGAGAACAATCTACAAAGCAGACGTCTGGATCCATAGAAATCACTGGGAGTCGAGACCGTCAAAGATACAAATAATAAATTATAAGCCTACAAGCTCAACTAGTCAAAGCGCTTAGACAGGCCCAAACACAGCACGCACACACACACGCACACACGCAGCAAACTCTGAGAAGAGCTTTAACACCTTGGCACACCAAGCCAAACATTTGCCCAGCAAAGTCGAGTTTCAGTCACTCTGATACTTTTCGTATATATATACTTTATATACGTATATATTGTATACATAAACAAGGCACAACAACAAATTAACAGACACCTGAACAAACCGACGAATCATTTGTTGATCTCTCGATTCAGATGCGGGCTGCTGTTCGTTCGTGGCGAGCCCATTTTCCAATAATTAAAAGCTGCAGCCATCAAATGAACACCAGAAAGCAGATTGACTTCAGAATTCAGTTCGAATTAGATGTAAAGGGGCGTGGCTTAGCCTACCCACCGTGCACTGTGGGAGAAATCCAGCAGACGAAAATATTTAATGAATATTTTGTTAATAAATGAAAATGAATATGGGCTTAAGTTTAATGAACGATAGCGGAAGTAAATATACAGGCGAAAATGCACTGAAATGTTGCATACAATTATAAACAGCTTCATCACGAAGTGAGAACAGTATATTGTGCTATTAAATGTACGCCCGTCCGTCCTTCTGTCCGTATGAGCCCAAATCACCGCTATTGAAACTAGACCTTCATCTTGCAAAATATCCGTGTATCTGATACAAATTGACACAAATTTTGACATACATATGAATAAGACTCAACTTTTCAAACTCCAATAGATTTACCAAAACTGTATCGATTTTCATGTTTGAGGGCATTTTGGTGATTATTTGGCCTCTAGTTTAATTATACATTCAAAATATATGCATTTTTGAAAATAAAATTTTTTTGAATTTTTTGTTCAAAAAATCATGTACCCCCCCCCTTGTGAATTTTCAAAAAAAATTTTTTTTCAAAATTTAAAATTGCGAATTTTTATTTTTAATCGATTGTAATTGTATAATTAGTATAAAAAACATTATTAGAGTCGATTTTGGGGAGGTCAAATTTTTGGTCAAAAATCATGTCAAATCGGACAAAAATTTTGACTTGTAAAGTTATTAGATTGATGGCTCCCATACTTCAAACCCACATAACTTTGTCAAATACGAACCGATTTTCATGTTTGAGGGCATTTTGGTCATTATTTGGCCTCTATTTTAATTCTACATTCAAAATATATGCATTATTGAATATAAAATTTTTTTGAATTTTTTGGTCAAAAAATCATGTACCCCCCCCTTGTGAATTTTCAAAAAAAAATTTTTTTCAAAATTTGAAATTGCGAATTTTTATTTTTAATCGATTGTAATTGTCATAATTAGTATAAAAAACATCATTAGAGTCGATTTTGGGGAGGTCAAATTTTTGGTCAAAAATCATGTCAAATCG